>CAJPEX010000142.1:0-38761 GCA_905338405.1 Notodromas monacha | reverse complement strand
AAGATTGCATTGTCATCAGTTTCTAGGCTATCCTGAAAGTTTCAGCTTGATAGCTAGTCGGGAAGTGAGTGAAATTTGAGTTTCAAAATTTGATCCGGACAAACAAACAGACAAGAAAGTGAGTTAATAAAAACGTGTTAATTAATTAGAAAAAAAAATGTTCCAGGGGGTGGGATTGAACTTGGACCTCTGCGACCAATTCAGTTCACCATGGGTTTTTTTCTTGGGGCCAAGGAAAACCTGCTCAAAGTTTTATTATAGAAATCTACTATAATTATTTTATTTATTTTTTTAAATATTCTTAAAATTAATTTTTTCACATAAGATTGCATTGTCATCAGTTTCTAGGCTATCCTGAAAGTTTCAGCTTGATAGCTAGTCTGGAAAAGAGTGAAATTTGAGTTTCAAAATTTGATCCGGACAAACAGACAGACAAGAAAGTGAGTTCATAAAAACGTGGTAAAAACGTGGTAATAAAAACGTGGTTATAATAATGAGATAGCTTTATGAAAGCTAATATACAGTAGTATCATCGTTTTACAGGAGGTTTTGTTGAATGACCAGCAATCACAAAATCATTAATGGGTTTTCGTCCCACCGTGCAAAAATAATAACGAACATACAGTACCAAGAACAGATGACTAACTCCGAGTATTCGAACTTCAAGGATCTCATTGATCAATCATCAGAAAAATTATTTCGCAAAAGATGTAGAATTTGTCTTTTTCCTTTTTATGAATTTTCTGATTAGGCCTGAAATAAACTTGATCATTTTTCGATTCATTAACAAATGCGGGAAGTATTTGTGTTTAGTTGCAGAATCCACGGTTTGAAATTTTGAGTTAGTGATTCCCGCAGCTTCAATTCATGACGACTTTGATCAAATATTGTTCAAACATTTTTTTTTTATCTGAACTATTAACGTAATAAGTAATTGAACCACCAGTCAGCAGTTTCTATTCTCGCAGTTCTATATAACTTTATTTCATTTCGTTAGTTGAATATATTTTAATCCACAGTAAAAATCATATATATTTTAATAACAAATCTCGAGAAAATTATCCATGGATTCCCGAAGGTCAAAAGAAAATAACTGCTCGATTCCACTCGAACCGCGAATGGTCACTGATAGACATACTTACTATACTTCACTACATTTAATTTAATTAAATCGGACTTAATGCTGTACAGTACTTCATTTCAATACGTGTCCAACCTGAATACCGGTTCAGGCTCGAGGCAGTACGGTTTCGGCGGCAATTGGCAATCCAACTGAGCGAACACGAATCCGATTTCGGGAAATTGTGCGTGGTTGTCGATTCAATAGTGCACGAGTCTCGGGCACTGTTACACACACGACTGCTGATGAAATTCAGCACGTTCCGACGAAAAATCCCTGGACACGTGCTCGGATTACAGTACAGTGCTGCGAAAAATGTTTCTAATAAAGAGTACGAAAATGAAAGTCGCTTCCGATGGAGTTTCAACTGCTTTTCGAAAAACCATCACGCACGAAAATCACAGAGGAAATCGTGGTTTCACGTCTGGCTCTTGCAAAAGCTGGGAACTCACCATGAAATGCGAGGGTTTTTCGAAAATTATCCGACACGTAGCACAATTATTACCGACTGCTGAAGAGAAGAGCTTTTTTTTTATTGAGGAGGATGTAAATGGGCAACTTTGAAAACTTTTGGCAAATCCTTCGTCCGTATAAAATGTTTCCAATTGTATTCATCCCTGAATTTTACTCGTTTTCTTTCTCTTCCGCGTATATTTCATCACGCGAGAACAGTGGAATGAGGAAGGACAGGCTGTAATATCAAAGAGCGTAAAATAAGATTTCAGACTTTTTTGCCATGCCCGAAAAATTATTACCGACTGCTGAAGAGGAGCTTTATTGGGGAGGATGTAAATGAGTAACTTGGAAAACGTTTTGCCAATCCTCCATATCTGTAAAATGTTGCCTATTATCTTCGTCATTTAATTTTACTCGTTTTCTTTCCCTTCCGCATATATTTCATCACGCGAAAACAGTGGAATGAGGAAGGATACTGTATTTTAAGGAGCGTAAAATAAGATTTCAGACTTTTTTGCCATGCGCAAAAAATTATTACCGACTGCTAAAGAGAAGCCTTTATTGGGGAGGATATAAATGAGTAACCTTAAAAACTTTCGGCCATCAATCCTCCATATCTGTAAAATGTTGCCTATTATCTTCATCATTTAATTTTATTCGTTTTCTTTCTCTTCCGCATATATTTCATCACGCGAGAACAGAGGAATGAGGAAGCTGTCGATGCAACTGAACCGGAATGAGGCATTGTTGCCTCGTGGAGGCGACAGGGACCACTGCCACTACATGCATCGCGGAGATAATGTCACTGCTTCCGCAAGTATTTGCTCACCAGACGAAATCGTAAGTTCTATATTCAATTACAGTATCTAGTAAAAAATTCGTAAAAAAAAATATACCCGTATATTATATTTACTCGAGTAACCCGCGCACCTATTTTCTGCAACAAAAAAAAAAGCAAAGCAGAAAGGTGGGTTGCGCGTGGTATACTTTTTTAAAGCCAAAAAAATTGTGAAATTATTAGTGGTGCGAGAAATAAATGATTACTTTGTAGGTGCGAATAATGAAGTTTGGCTCAAATTCATCAGTCATTGAGATTCTTTATATTACTGTATTTACTCGAGTACCACCGCACCTTTTTTTTTTTTTTTTTTTAGAATTTAAGGCAGAAAAAAGGATGCGCGTGCTGGTACCAGGGATCAATTTTTGAGGAAGACTTTTCTAAAGCCCTGCGTGTTGTATGTGGGTAAATAAAGATAACATCTAAGAGGAAATATGTGGCACCAAGTCTGGTGTTGCTCATGGGAAATAATTGTTGAATGGATGGAAATTTTAGGAATCAGTCAAAGATAAAACAGGAAGTATAAAGGAGGCAGAAGATATATTCTTATAATTGAGGGAGCTGCAGACGGTAAAAAGCAGGAAAAACAAAATGCCAATCGGGGAAAATGGGTCCAGGCAAAAGTATCACAATTCTTAAATCTCAGAAATAACAACAAAACTGGGTTGCTGCAGGGCTTACATGGGGACAGGTTTCCCGAAAAATTTCTTGAAGAAAAATGGGGCTGCACAGCTTACTCAGGGGCCCATGGTACTCAATTAAGTAAATACGGTATTGTGTTTTTATGTTTTTTTGTTCAGCACTCTAATTTGGAAAAAAAATCGATTTTCAACCCTGTAAAACTGGGATGCGCGCGTCTGACGCGTAGATAACATTTTGGACAAATTTCAGGTAAAAAAAAATCCGAAGTGCGCATCACACTGAGTAAATACGGTAATACAACCCCTGGTGTAACCAGCTCATCTATCCTCGTTCAGCTAGTTAATATACATATGTATACTGAATATCCGAAATCATCTGATAAAAGCAAAAGGGATCATCAAATGGACACCAAGCATCTATAGCTATATTTGTCACCCTACTGTCAAATAGTGATGGCTGGCGGAGAAAAGACCCCCCAAAAATTGCAACGCTTAAATAAAAATAATTCATGTAAAACATCCGATCGCGTCTATATGTACAGTACAGTACAGTTCGCACGGTATATGGCTTTCCAATAATACACGCACATCTTGATTTCCCTCCTTTGGATGATGGAATTTCATCTTTTTTTTTGACAAAAATTCGGATTTCCTTCTGAATAAAGGGCAGTATAGACACAGATTATATTGCTCAAGTTTGGAAGACGCGCATTTGAAATGCCAAATGCCGAATGCATTTTCAGTTGATGACATCAAAAGGTTCAAGAACCTTCAGAATCTATATAGTTCTGAAGGAAAAAATCCTGACAAAATTTAGTTTGCGAGTTTAATTTCGGCCACAGACAGGCTTTCGATGCTTGAGGTTCACACTCGTTCCAGAAACATTGCAAATGGGCGAATTAATCTCTCTAATTATAAAAGTTCAGCGTGAATCAGAGGAAAAAGGCAGACTTTATTTAAACTGCTACACGAAAAATGCAGCTGTTATTTTGAAATACACATATTTAAACAGTCATATAAAGAAGGATTAAATTACCGCTGTATTAACCCTTCAATGAGTACTGATTTCATGATTCTGAGCTACATGTATATGATTTTAACTGCATCAAAAATACGAGTGTCCACAAAGAAATAATCACAACTGCCGTATTGTTTCCCACGTCTACCCTCTAATTTTTACAGCTTTCTGCGATTCAAAATTTCAGATCTAATTTGAAAGTGAATTTCGTCGATTGGAAACAATATTCAGTATGTTCTCCGTTGGTCCGTACCTTTACAAGAGTTTATAATTCCAGTAAAATTTCTCAACTTGAAAATGAAGTAAATAATTGACTACGAAAAAACGATTGCAGCCTTTCCATTGTGAAGATAGAAGAGGAGAAAAACACCATTATTTGGAAGGTTAAAAAATTAAAACTAGTCTTTAAAAAATATAAATCCGTGGACGAAGCATATAGCAAAATTTTCAAATGCGTACAAATAAATCCAATCAATTCTCAAAACCATTTCCTTAAAAATACACTGATGTAAAAGGGCTTACACTTCAAATTGTTTCGAAGTCCTAGCACAGTATCCACAATTATTTAGAACTACGTAGATAAATCGCTCTTGAGAAAGTTGTCCCATTTCTCTACAGTTGTGGGAAAACAGTCATTTTTTAACGCTTGAAATTGAGCAAGGAATATCTCAGCTTCAACACAAACGTTTTGGAGCAGTTCTCCTGCACATATTCATTCATTTTAAAAAGTTTTCATTTAGAATCTGTTATCCTTTTCGAGATCCACAACTGCAATCAAATCAGCGCGCAAATCCAACTTTTCTTATTCGACATTNAAAAAAAAAGCAAAGCAGAAAGGTGGGTTGCGCGTGGTATACTTTTTTAAAGCCAAAAAAATTGTGAAATTATTAGTGGTGCGAGAAATAAATGATTACTTTGTAGGTGCGAATAATGAAGTTTGGCTCAAATTCATCAGTCATTGAGATTCTTTATATTACTGTATTTACTCGAGTACCCCCGCACCTTTTTTTCCAGAATTTCAGGCAGAAAAAAAGGATGTGCGTGGTACCGGGGATCAATTTTTGAAGAAAACTTTTCAAAAACCCTGCATGTTGTATCACTTGTATGTGGGTAAATAAAAATAAAAATCTAAGAGGAAATATGTGGCACCAAGTCTGGTTGTTCGTGGGAAATAATAGTTGAATGGATAACAATTTTAGGAATCAGTTAAACATAAAACAGGAAGTAAAGGAGGCAGAAGACGTATTCCTATAATTGAGGGAGCGAGCTGCAGACTAGTAAAAAGCATGAAAAAACAGAGTGTCAATAGGGGAAAATGGATCCACACAAAAAATTCAAGATTATTAAAGCTCAGCAACCACAAAAAAACAGGTGTGCGTATCTTACATGGGGATAGGTTTCCAGACAAATAATTTCTTGACGAAAAATGGGGGTGCATGGCTTAATCAGGGGCGCGTGGTACCCAAGTAAATACGATATTATGTTTTTGTGTTTTTTTTTTGTTCAACATTCTAATTAAAAAAAAAAAAGATTTTCAACCCTGTAGAACTTGGATGCGCGCGTCTGACGCGGAGATACAATTTTGGACAAATTTCATGTTTAAAAAGCAATCTAAAGTGCGCATCATACTGAGTAAATACGGTAATATAACCCCTGGTGTAACCAGCTCATCTATCCTCGTTCAGCTAGTTAATATACATATGTATACTGAATATCCGAAATCATCTGATAAAAGCAAAAGGGATCATCAAATGGACGCCAAGCATCTATATAGCTATATTTTTCACCCTACTGTCAAATAGTGATGGCTGACGGAGAAAAGACCCTCAAAAATTGCATCGCTTAAATAAAAATATTTCATGTAAAACATCCGATTGCGTCTATATGTACAGTACAGTACAGTGCGCACGGTATATGGCTTTTCCATAATACACGCACATCTTGATTTCCCTCCTTTGGATGATGGAATTTCATCTTTTTTTTTTTTTACAAAAATTCGGATTTCCTGCTGAATAAAGGGCGGTATAGGCACTGATTATATTGCTCAAATTGGGAAGACGCGCATTTGAAATGCCAAATGCCGAATGCATTTTCAGTTGATGACATCAAAAGGTTCAAGAACCTTCAGAATCTATATAGTTCTGAAGGAAAAAATCCTGACAAAATTTAGTTTGCGAGTTTAATTTCGGCCACAGACAGGCTTTCGATGCTTGAGGTTCACACTCGTTCCAGAAACATTGCAAATGGGCGAATTAATCTCTCTAATTATAAAATTTCAGCGTGAATCACTGGAAAAAGGCAGACTTTATTTAAACTGCTGCACGAAGAATGCAGCTGTTATTTTGAAATACAAGTATTAAAACAGTCATACAAAGAAAGATTAAATTACCGCTATATTAACCCTTCAATGAGTACTGATTGCATGATTCTGAGCTACATTTACATGACTTTAACTGCGTAAAAAATACGAGTATCCACGAAGAAATAATCACAACTGCCGTATTGTTTCCCACGTCTACCCTTAACACAATTTCAGATCTAATTTGAAAGTGAATTTCGTAGATTGGAAACAATATTCAGTATGTTCTCCGTTGTCCGTACCTTTGACCAGCAGAGTTTATAATTCCAGTAAAATTTCTGAACTTGAAAATGAAGTGAATAATTGACTACGAAAAAACGATTGCAGCCTTTCCATGGTGAAGATAGAAGATGAGAAAAACACCATCATTTGGAGCGTTAAAAAAATTAAAACTAGTCTATCTTAAGAAAATATCAATTCGTGGACGAAGCATATAGCAAAATTTTCAAATGCATACAAATAAATCTAATCAATTCTCAAAACCATTTCCTTAAAAATACACTGATGTAAAAGGGCTTACACTTCAAATTGTTTCGAAGTCCTAGCACAGTATCCACAATTATTTAGAACTACGTAGATAAATCGCTCTTGAGATAATCAATTCTCAAAACCATTTCCTTAAAAATACACTGATGTAAAAGGGCTTACACTTCAAATTGTTTCGAAGTCCTAGCACAGTATCCACAATTATTTAGAACTACGTAGATAAATCGCTCTTGAGAAAGTTGTCCCATTTCTCTACAGTTGTGGGAAAACAGTCATTTTTTAACGCTTGAAATTGAGCAAGGAATATCTCAGCTTCAACACAAACGTTTTGGAGCAGTTCTCCTGCACATATTCATTCATTTTAAAAAGTTTTCATTTAGAATCTGTTATCCTTTTCGAGATCCACAACTGCAATCAAATCAGCGCGCAAATCCAACTTTTCTTATTCGACATTAAAAGTTTGAGTCGTCGGCGCAGACTTTTTCTTTTGTTCTCGAACGCGAGAAAGCTGCATGAGTATATCAGTTGAAGCTTGAAAGCGACTCGTTTTATTTTAAATTGAAAGTTTAGCAATCAATTCACGTCATTCTTCATTTAAAGATGGGCATGATAATCGAGCCACATCAAATCGTGGAGTTTCGACCAGTTGGACACCGTCTCCGCAAAACTTTGAAGGTGAACCACGCTGAACTTTTCGAGAATTTCAACGGAGTTCCTCACATTGTGCGAACAGTGTCTCCAGACGACATCTTTGGTGAGACTGATTTCCATTAAAAAATTAAAATTGTGTAAAAAAAAAAGATGCCCTCGAAATTCGGTCATTTCCGAGTAAGAGGAAGCCGAGTTCGATTTTTTTACAAAGTCTGATTAAAAGGCTCGCATTTTATTTAAATTTGTAATTCCATCTTCTGCCTCTTTCTTTACCGTTTACGTAAAACCGCATTTAGGTGCAGAAATTTTATTACAAGTCGTTTTGCTAGCTAGCGTGAATTTTTTCGAATCTTTCTTAACGCTAAAAAGCCATGATGAAGCGATGAACGAGTTTGTAATACAATTATGTTAAGTAGTTTCAAGACAAACTCGAAACCATTTTCCTCTATGAATCAATTTTTTGAACCATGAAAGTTGATGAACCCAAAATTTTAACCTGCCTAAAAAACAGATTGATGCTGGAAGAAAACTTTTATCAGGCTATATTATATACAAAAGTACAGCATGCATCAGTAACACTTCCATCAGAGGATATATTGAGTATATAAATGAACCCTAGCTTAGTGTTAAACTTAACTTTTTTCACAGATAATATACTTACTTAACGGTGCGCTAAAGAACTTCACCATGAGAGAGTTAAAACTTCTTAAGTAAGTATAGGACTAAATGAACAAAATTAAATATGAAGGTTACCTCGTGTTTCCGGTTTGCATAATTTCCCACCATGCAAAAAATCATACGTTTCTAACATTTTCCCTGTAATTTTTCAAGAATACCCTTTTATTATTGTGCGTCTCTGAGAAACACGTGATACCACAATAAGCAATATCTGACTTGCAAAAATGAAGCTGATTCACCAACACGTACCTTTATTTCCGACGGATATCCTCGAATTTGATTAATGGACTTTCATCGCAAAGCATCTACAATTTTGGTGCTGGTCTCTATGTTATTCTCGGTCTGAGCTTCATCGGCAGAAAAGAAAGAAAAAAAGCCAGTATTAGCTGCAATCTCATATTCATCTATTCCAAATAAGTCAAAGCGAAATCAATGGCATGATAAATTTGAAAAGCCCCTGACGTTGAGAGACGATTTATCAACAGGTTCGAGCACGGGTTCCAGCACCGAGTCTTGGTGCGGAGTGTTCCTTCTTTTCGGGCGGCAAGACTGATTCCTCGTCGTTAATAAGTTCTTGGACCGGGTCTTTGAGCGCTTGAGATTGAGTTAAAAGCTCCATTCCGTGTACGTCGACGACACTGACTCACGTTTTTGGGAACAAGAGCGTAGTGAGCTAAACTGCTGTAAAAGAAAAAGGAAGCATCTCATTAATCGCGTTTCCGTCTTCTCGTATATATATATATATATATTCACATGTTACCCCCGTCTGAAGCTTGGGTAACTTCAACTGAATGGTATTACTTGCAAGACATCAGTTTTCGAACAACTGATGCAAATTTCTTCGATAATTGCAGGCATGCTGTGTGTTTATATAAACTTGAGAATTTCAAATCGGCGACGAGGGTTATATACAAGAACAAATTTACTGTATAAATGATGCCGAAGTCCTTGTCTTGAAGTTTTGACTTTCATCAAGCCAGATGCGATAAAAAGGGCATTCCGTAAAGTTCTGCTTCTTATATCCCTGTGTTTACTATACCAACTTTAATCGGGCAAGAATAAGTTGGTGAAACTGCCGTATGTGCTTTTGTGCGTGGGGAAAAAAGCAAAAAGTTATTCAATTTTTGAAGAATTGGCATTAAATTTCAACACTTTTTGATACAACACACTTTTCTGAATGGGGATTCCGGAAATCTCCATTTCCTCAAGAAACCAAACTTTCTGCAAAATCCAATACACATTGAATCATCGGGGCTAAGCGATCATCCTCTGACTGATAATATTCAAACGTCATTGATAATCAGCTCATAATAAAAAAAAAACGAGTTTATCCAGAAGAACTATTTCATTAATTTAACATTGTGGACATTCCCGCACATTTTTTAAACAAAGTATATAAATTTGTCTGAATATTTTTTGAACCACAGGGAAATTAATAGAATGCCTCCTTGAAATTTTAGGAGAAATACTGAACACCGCTTTTTTGCTTCATTAAATCAACATCGACTAAATTATTGACGGATAGAGTTTTGTCTAAATTATACATGCGCAGAAAAATTCAGGTGCGCATTTTATGCAAGTAAATGTGTTATAGTATTACAAGTTTTAATTTCATGCACAGTTCAGCTAAAAAAAATTAGAGAGTTTCTCAAAAGCAACAAATCTTTCAGGGATATGGATATGACCTCATAAATAGCAGATTCAAGGGTAATGACTTTTAAGGGGGTCTATAATAAACCATACTAAAAGACAAGTAACGTAATAATCGAAACCAATACGTAAATCTGAGAGAGATATGTCGCTACAAGAGTCATATGTCTAAAAAAATCAGTAATATAGGATAGATTTTGAGGTTCTCTCCTACTAAATTTTTCTAGTCCCCTCTGAATTTTTTTGTAAAGGAAGAGTCCATCCGACGTATTTCGTTAGCCCATTATACAGTAATGTGTATCAATCCAAAATCAATCCAAGTCTCAAAAACTCTCGACGTCAAATTTGCTTCAAGTTTCCTTTGACCTGAGCTCACAGCAGATGAGATTCAACTCCATAACATGTTCAATGCAAGTATAAAAGCGTGATAGAGCTAACATTATTTTTTAGGGGGAACTTGACGTAATTTCGATTATTCCATCCTCTTTTTTTTGCCCATCATATACAGGACGTGGAAAAGCGAGCTGGGCCTACAGCATTGAACGTTGAAGTGGGGGTATTCGTAGACCCCCAGGCTCACGGGGATTTCCTGAGCTACTTTGGGGATGAAACCAAGGAAGATAATTTCTACTAGCGGATGTACTTACGCCACTCGGTGAACTAGGGTGGACCCGTAATTTTTACAGTAACGGGCCTAGCGACGTGAATGTCATAATATAAAGGGGGTGGTCGTACAAGAAAGGTAAAAGGCACCGAATAATATTTTTTTATTCAAAGGAATAGAGATATGACGAAGAGCCTTATGTAATAGGCTCTCTTCGTCCTGGCAAGCATTGGAATAAATCAATACGTGATCCCGCTTCAAAATTACAAGAACCTTACATGCGAAAAGGCTCAATTTGGACTTGTTTGCTGATTTCCTACTGTAACATATCAGCCCTGCATTTTTTTTTAAATTCAAAAAGGAAATTTAAATATTTTTGTATATGCCCAACTGCTGGGTACTAATGCACAAGCACAATCACGCCTCTCTTTGAAAACAGGAATAATCAAGGACTGCTAAATATGAAACTAAACTAATTTTATAGCTGAGTGCTAGGGCATTGCAGCTGGCTAGTTGGCTTTTAGTTATCAAGTAATTGGGGACAACTCCTCAGGAAAATCCTAGTCCCTCCTTTATCCAGATTTCTTCACCAAGTAAAGAGTAATTTGATGCCAATAAATGAGATAGAAATAACTGCTGAAACAGCATGAGCAATGGAATTAATATTCATCTGGGAATTTTTACATTGCTACTTATTATCAGCCAGTTTATGAATCTTTTTACCTCATTCCATTTTTTTTATGTTCAATATACTGTATAGTTTCATAAATGTGAACTAACGTTTTGAATGAGATGGTGCAGTTGAGTGTTGGTTAACTGATAGTCCTGATAGCAGACATTCCAGCTCACAAGCATTGGTCTCCAAAATTTTCATTTAGAAAGTATTAAAACTGTTCCTGAAAAAGCAACACGTATCCTGGGAACTTTCCAGGTATAATGAAAAGTTTCCTGGAACAGATCGTTTTTTTTTAAGCCAAAACCACACTGTTTATACACTTTTCGGGTATAGAATTAGGATAACTCTTCAGAAAAGGATGAACAGCAATCGTATCCACAGAAATGGCGACAAAAATCAATGCTAATGATGTTGTTTACCCTGTACACATAAGCAAATGCTGTATGCGTGAAATCCGTTTTTAAAAAACTTGCATATGAAATGCCGTAAACATCACGAGAAATCCGAAGATAATAGACCCTAGTAGATAGCGATATAATGGACCCTTTTTTTCACTCCATGGTTAACGTGATTTTCTTGTAACCTCTTCATATATGAACTCGTTCCGCGAAAATCGTTGCATATGGATTAGTTCTAGTTTGAAGTCTGTAAATAATGTTTGATATACGACACGCTTATCTCGTTTTGATGCTGATATGAGCAGAGCGTTTCCTCGGAAATTGTCCATCAGCAAAATATATTTCTGCAATCAAGAATTTCTAGATGAAATCCTGATGAGCAATTATGAATAATTTATAGAAAAAAGTTTGAGAAATTAATAATAATACCGCAGTAGTCTGTACTCTGAAGCACGTTTTGTACGTTGAACATTCTTGAAATAAGCTAAATCAAATAATAGCACGGGGCTAAAATCGATGGGCATATGGCCCTGAAACAAGAATCAGCAGTGTCTTGAAAGTACAGTACTATAGGCTGTGTTCTTATTGGATTAATTTACAATGAATATACTGTACCTGCAAGCTTGCTTTACACTCAAGGTGAACATGACTGTTCTATGAAGTAGTCGAACTATTGCAAAGTTGTCACATATTCACTTTGACATACAGTGAAAACAGTTTTTTATACTGAATTTTCCTTTCATTCCTTCTCTGAAACTAATTTGAAATGATCCTTTGGGATTTTAAACATTTTGCCACGTCACCAACTCCACACTTTTTTACCGTCTTGCTAATGGGACAAATGTGAATTCATATAATTTGTTACCTTATTTGACACAGGGAAGAGAAGAGCAATAGAAATTAACTTGCCATGCTTTGAAAATAATTTAAAGACAAATTGGACAAATGAACCCTTGCTTCCAAGTTCAGCACCCTGGCAACTCATTTGAAGCAATAAGCAATTATAAATATAAATAGCAATTATAAATAGCAATTTATAAGGCCCAGAATATTGCCATTTACAAGTTTCTGCAATTTGCCAAAGAAAAGCTTGCTCAAACCCACCTTAACCCTTGGACAGCAATTGGTTAAATTCCTGGGAAATTTTCGCATGCTTATTGTGCATTTTGGTTTGACTAAAGATCACCAAAACAGAGATTTGACTGAGTAGCCAAAGTCTGAAAACTTTGCGGAAGGTAAACCCATTGTGTCTGAAATCCCTCTATGATAATTCTATGAAAGGAATGAGGGGGGGGGGGAGGGGAAATGCCACATGCAGAAGCCAAGGATTAAGGAAGATTTTTTGGCCAGAAAAAACAGTGAGATTCTTCTGGACTTTGGCTCTCCTGATCAGCCCTGCCTTTTTTATGCATTATGAAAAAAAAATTGCAAATATATCCAAGCAGTGCTGCCCAAGGGTTGATAAGTCAAAACCTCTATCCTGTACCATAAAAGTCAATTTTGTTGGTCCTTTGAAATTTTTCTTAGAAAGTTTTGACTGTGCTACAGGTGGTACCTTGCAATTAGACCCTAATCCATTTCAAAAATAGGGTAAAATTTCAAAGCAGTTAGACACTGTTGAATTGAAAAATATCAATAAAAACTGCAAAAAAAGTCGCCAAAGCAGGTCAAATTGCAGGGAAAGGGTCAAATTGCAAATCAACATCCCTGCAAATTTGACTGTTGCATTGCAGGATGGTCCAATTGTAAGGTACCATACCTGTGCATATACTGATGCATATTTGTGGTGCATATATTGTACAATATGAAGAGACTGAATGCCGTATATACAGTGAGACCCCTCATGTGGACACCTCAACCTGCAAACAATTGAACATAGGGACACTTATATTCTCAGAAAAAATCAATAAATAAGGCCTGACATGAGGACACTGACTTGACATAGGGACATTTTGTAATGAAATTGCAAAGACATTTCAGGCCAAATTACAAGAAACAGATATTTCCAACCCTAAAATTAATTTAAGAAAAGTTCTTAGGCATTTCTCTCACTAATTTACCATCCATTTAGCTATTTAAAAAAAACCTTCAGCATAGAGGGACTTCCTTCTCTCTTTTTCACTTGAATGCTATTTTTGTAGATGCCAAAATTGCAATGTACAGTACAGAGATACACTACTCAATGCTCCAAATGTTCTTATTGAGTTGAAAATGTATTTACTAATTCAAATTCAAGTGGCAAACAATTTTTTTCTGGGAATTCTGAAGAATATTTATTCCATAAAACACCAATTAAAATTTATATAACGTAAGTCTATGGGAAAACAAGACTCGACCTAGGGACATTTTGACTTGAGGACACTCTTGATGCACCAATTACATCCGCATCTTGGGGTCTCACTGTTATATACATAGAAAGGTTGATTTTGGATTCCATGATGGGCCGACAGGTACAAGCCATCTTCCACGAGGCCGGGCTTTCCTTTTCGCAAGTTCACTGGAAGGTTCAGCAGTAGGAGTTCTTTGACAGGTGTCTTGGAAAGGTCTACCGGTTCCGGCGACCTCTCGCAAGGCTGGAGGAGTTCCGGAAGACGTGAAAGAGTCGGTGCTACAATAAGCCTGGCGACGACAAGGACGACCACTGGGACATCTCCTTGCTCATCACTGGGTAATCATCTTTATTTTCCATCATAACATCATCACACGATGGCAACATGAATTACTGTATTTCCCCGCAAGCATTTAAATGTCTATTTTATATAGTGGGGTGTATTATCTGAGCCACTCTCATTTTAAGCAATAACAACAGCAAAACTTAAGGGATTGGGATAATATCCGAGATATTCGCAAAAAGCGGTGACGCGAAATACTCCAACAGACTGATGCAGGAGTTATTTTCCATCATAACATCATCATCACTCACAATAAGTCAAATCACACCAAGAAATATTTTGCTATCTATGCAAATGCTGCTTTTAGGATAGTTCGAGTATATATGATCATCTCTTTCTACAATATAACGGCTTTGTTAACAACAATTTCTTCTGAAAGACGGTTTTTTGTGGTCCAATGTTCTTACGCAGTTTATAAATAGGTTCTCTGTACAATAAATTTTTTTCTGGCTCTGAATTTCGTTGCATAGTGAGTCCATCTAAATTGATTGTGCTATAGGACCTGAAAACACTTTTTGAGACTCATTCTGCAATATTCAGGAAATTAATTAGCAGTCTACCGAATCTCCCCCGAGAAACCAGATTATTTAAAATGAATCTTCTAGTTTTACTGAGCCAAAAAAAAAAACAAGCGTAATTTTTCGAATTTCTACTGGATTTTACGTTAACTGAAGATTATTTAATAATAGAAAAATGTTTTAAAACGCGTAGAGTTTCTGTGAATGCCATGAGTCTATAATTAATCTGTTCGTTACCGTCATATACCCCCAATCAGCCTGCAAAAAATTTTTTAATTTCCCCCGATCTGACAGCAGTAAGTTCTCGATCAAATTTTATTTGAATTTTCAATCTACTGTATAAAGAGCGTCGGGTTGCGTTTTTTTTTTTATAGTTTCATAAAAAAAAGATGCAGTGGACACCGCCCAAAAAATTTCAGCAAAATTCTCGCAGAAAATAAGCTGAAGAATTCTGGTAATTTCAGACATCGTATATACAGTATACGCGTGCTTGAGAAAAAGATGCTCTGACTTCTGCTAAACAGCCAAAGGGTGGCTGGAATAACATCATATCAGGCCTAACCTCATCAGCCTGGAATAATCTCATCGCGAATTAAACTCTTGTCGAGGAATATCGTCGTCATCAGGAATAACCTCGTCTTTATGTATTACCCAAGATGTGTTGGGACTTAAGGAATTTTTGCTGTACGAGGTTGGTCCATCAGTTGTGAAGTGCAGGAAGATTTTTTTTTACCAGTTTGTTCCAGGATAGGCTTGACAACAGTAATCCGGTATTGGAATTACGACGTTATTCCACCAGCATTCAAAGCCTTGATGAAAAACAAAGTCATGATGACTCACCCATAAATCTTTTGATGCAGATTTTCCCCTAATTTCCAAGTTTTGTATTCGGCTCTCATTCGATCAGCACTCACTACGTTTGTCTCGACCACGTGTTTAGTTGATTATATACATTCACCATCACGAGCAAAGCACTGCACGTGATAATCACTTCTTAATTACTTACAATTTCTCATCGTCGTTCCCCGCAGGCAAAACATGTGGGCACTGGAAGGCGGGAAAACGAGCTACGTCACCATGGGTAAGTAAACTCAATTCACGGTCCATTTATCACAGTCCGTTATTTACTTATTCATCCTTTCAATTCCTTCGCGTCTAATAATAATGTATGAAACCCACTCGCGTTAGTGGAAGACGATTTAAAAATAAAATGTACGTATAGGATGACGAGTGAATGGGTTGACATTATTGTTTCTTATTATTATTTTTCATCGTCATAATGTCCCTCGTGGGCGTGAACGATCGTGACGTAAACATGCAGGTCTTGCCTACGTCGGAGGAGCTTGCTTCGAAAAGGCCAACTGTGTGGTGGCTGAGCTCGGGGTGACTACGGAAACTGGGCGACCTTACCCCGCGGCTGGGCTGCTGGCTGCTTACGTGGGTGCGCACGAGATTGCTCACAAGTGAGTTATACCAACAGCAGCAGCATCACCTCTGTTATAATATGGCAGTAGTTGGAGATACGTGTTATTAAAAAAAAAATCAGTCAACAAACCCCTTTTTGAAAATCATTTCTGATTGAGGAGGTTTGAAGTTCATTTATTTTGATTATACAGTCAAACCCCAATAATAAGACGCCACTATTTGTCCAGAGCAATTTTTGGTGGTTTATCAAATACAGTGAGACCCCCACATGCGGACACCTTGACCTGCAGACAATTCGACATGGGGACACTTATTTTATCATAAAAAATTGATAAAAATTGCCCAATTTTTATTTTCATGGAATTATGGTGAGTATTTTGTACATAAAACACCAATTAAAATTATATAATGTAAGTCTTTCAGAAAATGAGACTTGATTTAGGGACATTTTGACTTAGGAACACTCTTTGATGCACCAATTATGTCTGCATCTTTGGGTTTCACTGTATTTCATTTAAAATTATTTGATGAAAAATGCTCAATTTTCCTCCAAGAGTGATAGAGATACAGGTTTTCTATAGAAACTTCAGTAATTTTCCAAACAGTATTGCTTTGATCAAGGGATTACTCTTAAAGAAAATGCATTTTCCTGCATCTATTTGTTCAAATTTTAAGATTTTGTCAATATAATGTTCAAATTTAAAAAAAAGTTCATTATTATTTTTTATTCTTACAAATGCATAAGAACCGAAGCATTTCATTTCTGAGAAACAATTGCATCTAACTTTCAAGCTTTCAAGTCGACAATGCTCAACATTTCAAGTGAAAAACGTCCTTCCGTAAACTTTCTGCTCAATCGCATTTATATTTGAGTAGAACGAGAATGGCGGCGGTGAACGAGAATTTTGCAAGAGGAAACTTCGTGTCAACTTTCCAATCACCAGCCCTAAATTAGCACGTTCCCTTCATTGAGCATTTTCACTTACCGTATATTGTATAGTGTTTTTTTTTCTGCTGGCAAGAAGGACAAAGTACTATAGGACCACTGAAACTTTCCTCTCAGTTTACATTTGTCTTTGCGAAGCCCCACGAACTTGCCAGCAGTCAAACCAGCACACAGATGGTCGATTTAAAAAAAAAATCAAAATTCCCCAGAAAGTGCCATCAATTGTTTTTTTGCAGGCACTAGAGAAAGTACTAATCAATTGGTTCGCATTGAAATTACTGTATCTTCTTTGTGAGGAGAGGTGGCAACTCTTCAGCTTATTTTTTAACCATTTTCAAGGTAGATTAAAAGGAAATAATTCCGCATTTCAGAAAACAATTAAAAGCGTTTGTTTCTTTCAAATACGGCAATTTATCTTTCGTTTGTATTGAATAACACATTCAAGATTTATTTTTCATTGCATCTTTTTTCAATGCATCAAATTCATGAATCATCGTGTTTCGCGATTATTATAGTTACTTTCAGATTATGCAACACATGTTTCTATATTTTCTGAAGTGTGAGGAAAGAGCAAAACATCAGTATTCAATGCGTATAAAACCTCATTGACTAATTCGAAAGAATATTGTTGACGCTCGTCGAAAGTTATTTAGATCAGTGTTCCCCAACCTTTTTGGACCCAGGAACAAGCAAATTTTCATAAAATTTTCTGCAGATCGGCATATTTCCACATAATTTTCTGCAGATGGGCAGCGTTCCATAAAATGTGTGCCGACCACCAGAAAATGCTCCCATAAAATCCTCCAAACAAAACTTTTGCAGTATTTAAAAATTTTAAATTAAGAACCAGTGAAGCAGCTGTAGTTCAATGCCTTCAAAAAAAGTATAAAGCTGGGCTTAAAAAAATGGTTTCCCATACCAAGAGTAAAACTGGAAATAATTCATTTCTGCAGGTGAAAATAATTCTAGAGTCGTGTTGTTAAAAGGGAAAAGCCAACTCTTATTTTAATCACATAATTTCAACTGCCACATTGTCATGCCAAACCATCAGATAACAATAACGGACTTCATTAAAAACGTTTAATGCATTTATTCTGTTATGTTGAAAATATTATGCCAGGAGTAAAAATGGAAATAATTCATTATAGCAGGCGAAAATTATTCTTGAGTGTTGTTAAAAGGGAAAAGCCAATACTCTTATTTTAATCACATAATTTCAACTGCCATATTGTCATGCCAAACTATCAGATAACAATAACAGACTTCATTAAAAACTTTTAATGCATTTATACTCTATTATGCTGAAAATCTCACGCGGACCCCGGCAAAAAAACTTCTGAGGACCGGCGCAGGTCCGCGGACCACACGGGTTGGGGATCACTGATTTAGATGTACTACGACGTCCTTCTGATTGCATTGACTTTATTTAATTTGTGTCCCTGTCATCAATGTTGTACAGTTGAGCTCGACGAGAGGAATCAGAATGCTGTGACTTATAATTAATATCACATATAGCAGAGATCAAATCAAAGACTGGATGCATTACTTCGTGGATGATATTTCTCTAAAGGGATACAGTCCCGATGATGAAAAGCTTCACAGACTTCGACCCACAATAAGGGGGAAAATCCAGNGTGAGGAGAGGTGGCAACTCTTCAGCTTATTTTTTTAACCATTTTCAAGGTAGATTAAAAGGAAATAATTCCGCATTTCAGAAAACAATTAAAAGCGTTTGTTTCTTTCAAATACGGCAATTTATCTTTCGTTTGTATTGAATAACACATTCAAGATTTATTTTTCATTGCATCTTTTTTCAATGCATCAAATTCATGAATCATCGTGTTTCGCGATTATTATAGTTACTTTCAGATTATGCAACACATGTTTCTATATTTTCTGAAGTGTGAGGAAAGAGCAAAACATCAGTATTCAATGCGTATAAAACCTCATTGACTAATTCGAAAGAATATTGTTGACGCTCGTCGAAAGTTATTTAGATCAGTGTTCCCCAACCTTTTTGGACCCAGGAACAAGCAAATTTTCATAAAATTTTCTGCAGATCGGCATATTTTCACATAATTTTCTGCAGACGGGCAGCGTTCCATAAAATTTGTGCCGACCACCAGAAAATGCTCCCATAAAATGCTCCGAACAAAACTTTTGCAGTATTTAAAAATTTTAAATTAAGAACCAGTGAAGCAGGAGTGCTATGCCTTCAAAAAAATATAAAGCTAGGCTTTAAAAAATGGTTTCCCATACCAAGAGTAAAACTGGAAATAATTCATTTGTGCAGGTGAAAATAATTCTAGAGTCGTGTTGTTAAAAGGGAAAAGCCAACTCTTATTTTAATCACATAATTTCAACTGCCATATTGTCATTCCAAACCATCAGATAAAAATAACGGACTTCATTAAAAACGTTTAATGCATTTACTCTGTTATGTTGAAAATATTATGCCAGGAGTAAAACTGGAAATAATTCATTATAGCAGGTGAAAATTATTCTTGAGTGTTGTTAAAAGGGAAAAGCCAACTCTTATTTTAATCACATAATTTCAACTGCCATATTGTCATTTCAAACTATTATTAGATAACAATAACATACTTCATTAAAAACTTTTAATGCATTTATACTCTATTATGCTGAAAATTTCACACGGACCCCGGCAAAAAACTTCTGAGGACCGGCGCCGGTCCGCGGACCACACGGGTTGGGGAACACTGATTTAGATGTACTACGACGTCCTTCTGATTGCATTGATTTTATTTCCTTTGGGCCCCTGTCATCAATGTTGTACAGTTGAGCTCGACTAGAGGAATCAGAATGCTGTGACTTATAATTAATAACACATATAGCAGAGATCAAATCAAAGACTGGATGCATTACTTCGTGGATGATATTTCTCTAAAGGGATACAGTCCCGATGATGAAAAGCTTCACAGACTTCGACCCACAATAAGGGGGAAAATCCAGTCAAGTCGAAGGAACTCGTTAGGATAACGGAAAAAGAGCGGAAATCCCGCCTTTTTCTCCTTCTGCTGCTGGTGACCTTTTACTTAAATTGGGGCTAAAGCTTGCGGAACACGTGTATTTTCTGTCCGTAATGCATTAAATTGCGCATCTTGGCCGTCAATTTGATCAATAATCAGCAGGAATCAGTGCATTGCATTTCTATATCTTTTACTTAAATTGGGGCTAAAGCTTGCGGAACACGTGTATTTTCTGTCCGTAATGCATTAAATTGCGCATCTTGGCCGTCAATTTGATCAATAATCAGCAGGAATCAGTGCATTGCATTTCTATATAAGTGCTGGTAACATAAAATACGAGTGCAGTATAAATTGTATTTGCAAAGATCAGTGTTCTTACCGCGGTTTGATTCGAATAATGATTGCGTGATTCAAAACTGCTTATCATTTAAAATTAATTGACCATGTCGCGAAAAATAAATGGCTGTAGTCAATTTGTCACACAAAATCAGAGAACCCAAATTCTCAGGAAAATCTTATATCTTTGTGAGAATCAAGAAAGACCTTGGTTCTCACATTTCTTTCAGAGCCGTTAAGGCTGTTTTTTACTGCCAAAATCCAGTTGCTGTTTATTTGTCCTTGGAGGACAGTTTTCCTGTTTTCCAAATCTGCAAGAAAACTTCACTTCAATCCAAGCTCTGGTGTGTGACACTCAAAGATATTTTGCAAATATTTGCGTGTTTTTCCAAAGTACAACAACTTTACGATTGGATGAATTATTGTCACCCCGGTTGTAGCCCAACCAAATTCTCTTGTTTTATTCACAACAATTCCGATTTTGAACATTTCTAACTTTAACTCACTCTTAACATCTATCTTGTCTAGGATTTATTCCTGACAGATCAGATTAAACTGGATCAAAGGTGGAATCTTCTCAATGAATGATGGTATTGTCGACACTGATATTCTCTGTTCAACGAATTCTTCGCGATGAGGTCCGGAAGTAACTAATTGTGCTACGGCAGCCTTTCAATAGTTTCTGCTTTAAATATTGCGATATTATATCTGCATGGAGAATTCCCGTTTTATCCTCCGAATGTACTCATAATTGTATTCAATTGCGTGTCGATTTGTTCCGGTTTAAAAAAAAACGGTATTTCAATTAAAGTTTTCGTCAGGGATTCTGATCTCTTCTGTTAATTAAATCGTTGTGCTCAAAATTCAGCAGTAAACCCGCATGAATTAGTGAAAGACGTGGCGATTTTTCAAGGCGTCGATTGTTTTTCAATTTTATATCGCGGAAGGAAGCGTGATTTTGACTTTTAAAGTCTCTCATTCGATTAAATACTGTATTGTCGAACGCTTCACCGGAAAATATTTTCTGTATTTTTAACTATAAGGCTCAAAATTAAATGCATGTAACAAGAATTTCTTAAATATTTCTGTGAAGAATGTGAAATAAGAAGACTTTTCTCTTCTTTCTGATGCTGATGAGTGGTTCCCAGCACATGTCCGAAATTCTGAAATATATTCAGCTCAAAATCTGCTGAATGGACACTTTTTCTTGCATTAACCTGTTTTTCTTCCGCCACCTATATAAACACGCCCCAAAAAAATCCATGCCGAAAAACCGTGAAGACGTCGTTTAAAAAATAATTTCTAGACAACCAAACCAAGAATATTCCACTATACTGTATACAATTGCGGCATGTATCTGCATGAAACACTGCGTGGTTTTTTTTTTTTTTGAGAGAGAGAGAACATCATCAGTGACGGGAATCCAAGCTGATCGAATCAATTGCAATCGTCAGACGGGAACAGTGCATTAGTAAGAAATGTAATTTTTTGTTCTCGTATTTTTTAAAAAATGTCGAACCCTTATTCCGTACTGTCGTGGGATTGGCCTACGGGCTTTCTGCCCAAGGAGTACAGGGGCAGGTTCCCGAAGTGACCTCTCGTCTTCACCAGGTGCACGAGGTTCTTTGTTGAGGAGGACGCTATTTCCCAGTAAGTAGATTTATAAACGGGTTACTGTATCACTACAAACAATAAGATACATAAAAACACAAAAATCCTGTTCCTTATTAATAGTGCTAGTATCGAATCTTCATCGCTGATGTGCGTGGGATTGAGATGAGCAATAGTATGTATATGGCGGAAAACACATTTCCTAGTCCTAATCAATATGGTATTACTTGCGTAATATTGGCCACTGATTTGATCTGTAATTCGCTTGACCACCGAAACGCATTTGCATTACTTGAACGCAAACATAGTAAAATAATTACGTTTTTTCTTGCAAGAATTGATGAAAGTATCAAACTATGCGTCTGATTTCATTCGATGGTTCATCTTATACATTCAACAAAATCTTATATTTGATGAACGCAAGAATCGCATAATATACAGTATTTCATCTGAGTAACAATTTTTCCATCCTAAATTCGACAGATACTTTCAACCTTTGAAATTCGATGGAATAAGAAAATACAGTAAATGAATCCGTCTTTGTATACGGAACACTTTGGAGAAAAATGATTTGGCAAACACAGCAATAATCCATGTGTAACCCGTCAAGAAACGCTACTTATATGTCTTTTATAATCCATGGGATCGAGTTATATTTTAATGATTGCCAATTTTACGAAGCAAACTGAGTGCAACGCTTAAATTCATTTCCGCGAACATTGACACACCGACAGAAGAGGGACATGAATCGAATCTTCAGATATTGATTTTATGAAATACGAACTGCACCTTGTATGCCATTTTTTCTTAAAGTGAATAAGAGTTTGAAAATATATTTCCAAATACCAGGCTACCGTAATCACTGCTCAAATAATCAAAGTTCAACTGCAAACCTGCTGTGTTTCAATTCAAATCTATTGGACGTGGAGAAAACACACAAAAAACCTCGACTTTAAAAGTCGAAGAAAGAGATCATAACAGCGCACATGAAAAAAAGTTTTAAATTGGAAACAGTTTCGGAATTATAAGAGGGAAGAACGTTAACTTCCGTTTTCTCGTGTCCAACTATGTACTTACAGCAAATAAAAGAGGAAGAAAAAACATTAGAACAGCTTGAATTATGCACAGCGCATTCAGAAGATGATGTCGGAAACGGGTGGGAGATAACTCGTCAAATTCTGCGAGCGTCCAAAAATAAGGAAGTCTTTTCTATCCACAGTGTATATATATTTTATATACTACAGCAGTATATACGGCTTATATATATTGTACTCACGTTTCAATGCATAGAAAGCTCAGCTTTATGTTGCAGACATCAGACACTGTAACAACTTATTCCCCAATCTTCCGCCCCGCGCTTCACAACAGCTCAACCCCATCTCAGTGAAAGCCCGCGCCTCAGGGCTGCATCTTTCATTGAACGAACTCGACTTTCACATACACAGCACTCTGTATCATTCTCCGAAATCTCAGGGGCTGACTCTGTGCCCTTCTGATTAGGTCAACGAGAACATTCGAAGAAAAAAAAAAAACAGAGATAGAGGAAGGGATGCGGATTCTGGTGAATGTCGGAATTCCTTTACATGAAAACTTTATTTTGACACCTCAGAGTTTTCCTTGCAGGACCATCATATTATTAATTTTTTATTCGAGAGTTGGTTTGTAAAAGATGATGAACGTATACGTCCACTTGCCGTCATAATGGTCATAATGGAGGCGGATGCAATTTAGTTTTATTTTTTCTCTTCAATTTTTCATTTGGTGTCTAATAAATGTTTCATTGACTATATTCCGCTAGAGAAGGAAGCAAAATAAAAAAAACCTGGATCACAGTGAATGACCTCGCCACTCAAGTGCACTGAAGTGAAGTTTACCACATAACCCCCAAAAGTCATAGAGCATGCAAGTGTGCATTCAGCTGCTCTTGATCAATTAAACTTCACTTCAGTCCACTTCAGTTGAGGGGAATCTCTGTAAATTTGTGATCCAGGTCTTTTTCTTGTTTTCTTCTGTAGCTGAGTAATCAATGAAAAATTCTTTAGACACCAAAGAAGAATTGATGAGCAACATAAAAAATTTCATCCACTTCCAATGACAGCAAGTGGAAGTTTATCATCTTTTACAAACCAACCCTTGAATATATGCTGCCATGAAGACATTCATTGAAGTCTTAATGTGACAAGGCAAATCAATTGAGAACAAGAAAATCTTAATTGTTTTATGATAAAATTCATTGTAAATAAAGTGAGATAACATTACTGCTATTGGACAAAAACATAAAAACGAATTCGTTGAAATATAATAATGACTATTTTTGACAAAATTCGTATTAGTAACTACAAGATTATACATTATGCATTACTCATGCTAGATCGAACTCAAAAGGACGAAATAACATTTGACTCAAGTTTCAAGTTAAATCTTTGCATTAAAAAAAATCAAGATAAAAATTGTGAACTAGGAAAGAAAGGGGTATGTTTTGCCTTATCTACCCCAAAAACTTTTGAATTTCAAGAAGTTGGAAGCTCCGATACGTTTTCAGCATTACTTTAATTTTACACCAGTTAAAGTCAAATTCGCAACAACGAATAACTAATAACTTGCTAAAGTATCCGCAATTTTTAATTGATGTCTACATATTTAGTGTCTGGAAAGGATTATACGTATATGTTTCAAAGACAATACAGTATGAGGGAAATCATGTTCTGCATTGAAAAATGTTTGTTTGCATTATAAAAAAATCGTATCAAGCTGGAAAGAAATCTTTTTTTATCTGCTGGGGACCCAATTTACGGATTTTTTTTTCTACCAGACTCAAGATCCTCAAGGTATTTTTACTATAGGGCGTTTATTTGATTTGAAAAAATATGCGGCCTATCCATGCTCATGAATAAATGACGTTGATTGATATGCTATGTCTGATCATAATTGATCAATTCCTCCTTCAGCATGCCCATAAAAATCGGACGCTCAAGAAAGATATCCCAAGAAACCCGCGGAAATCCGGGGAAACTGAGCTTTAATCATTTTTCATGAACACACACACACCCTTATTCTCTTACGTAACAGGGGGAAGCTGAAGTGCGTCCAGGAACCGAAACAGGAAGGGAAAGCCAGGAGTGCGGACGCGCAATTCGGACTTCCGCAGGAAGAACCGGGCCAAATGTACGACCACACTGAGCAATGCAAACTCTTCCTCAAGGACGCCGACGCGCACAGAGACGCCACTCAAAAAATCGAGGTATCCGTTCCTTTTTTGTTTTCTTGTTGCCAAAATGAGTTGGGATGTGATTGAACATTATATACAGACCAGTATCAGTTGGATGAAATAATCATATACAGTGAGACCCCCACATGCGGACACCTCGACCTGCGGGCAATTCGACATAGGGACACTTATTTTCCCAGAAAAAATTAATGAAAAAGGCCCAACATGAGGACACTGACTCAATATTGGGACATTTTGTGATAAAATGGCAAATTCATTTCTGGCCAAATTACAAGAAACAGATATTTCCAACCCAAAAATTGTTGTAAGAAAAGTTCTTAATTGCAAATTAATTTCTGGCCAAATTACAAGAAACAGATATTTCCAACCCAAAAATTGTTGTAAGAAAAGTTCTTGGGCATTTCTCTCACCAATTTACCATCCATTTAGCTAATTAAAAAAAATTACCTCCAGCATATAGAGGGACTTCTACTTTTTTCACTTGAATGTTATTTTTGTAGATGTCAACATTTTAATGTACAGTAAAGAGATTCACTATTCATCACTGCTCCAAATGTTCTTATTCAGTTTCAAATTTATTCACTAATTCAAATTCAAGTGGCAAGCAATTTTTTTCAGGGAATTCTGAAGAATATTTCTCCCATAAAACACCAATTAAAAATTATATAACGTAAGTCTATGGGAAAACAAGACTTTACTTAGGGACAATTCAACTTAGGGACACTCTTGATGCACCAATTATGTCCGCATCTTGGGGGCCTCACAATAAGTTTTGATTGGACACGAGTTAAAATAATGCAGTAACAGCAGACTTCACGCAGAGACAACGAGTTTCGGGGGAAATTGAAAAATAGGCCGCATCCGAATTTTTGTTCAGAAATTTCAGAGAGAAAACTTTATGTATTTCAGCGTCGCCATTTAAAGATATTTGAATTTTTTTCAAGATCTTAGCCCAGACATCAGACCAGAGATTCATCACCACATGGTAATGGTCGTTCGGGAAATGGGGAAAAAAACGGGAAAAACTATTTACTGTATTCATTCTCCGGCACTTTCTTTTCAAAACATGGCACGAAAAAAGCAAATTTGTCATCCTTAATAAATAATTTTTTCTAATTTTATCAGGAATTTTTCGAGCGATTCCAGTTGAAAAAAATTGGGGTGCATGATTTGTTGCATTTTGAAATACATAACGTATATGCTGTAATACAGTGTACAAGAGTTGGTTCATAAGCCTCGATCATTTTTGAAATAGATCAGAATAGAAGAATAATAGAATTGTGTTTCAATAACACTTCCAAAATGTATTTTACAGTACTCGCTCTATTCAACATACTTTCTACCGACTTCAAAGCATTGTTCATGCAATATAAATCCAAGAGCCAAAATAGTGTTGAAAAAAGTTCTGTGCTGATTTTCAATGGCAGAAATTAGGCTGCCCTGTGTCGTCGAAACCAATCCCTTTAAATTCGAGTTGCTCTTCACTGTTGGGAACAGCCAGAATCTGCATAATCGCACAATCCCGAGCTCATTTTTATTGCCGAAATGTTTTTTTTTTCATTCTCAAGAAACAATCCACGCTAAATTATTGCACTCAGAGACCACCCGCAAATTCCTACAGTGCATGCAATAAGTCATGCACAGCTTATTCTCTTGATTAAACTTCACTTCAGATTCAGTAGATATCATTCACTGTGAGGTCTTTTTCGTATTCCCGTCTGTTGCTGGGTGAGCCAAAAATATACTAGACACTGATGAAAGATTGAAGAGCAGCAGAAAAAATTGCTTGCGCCTCCGATGAAGGCAATAAATGATCGTTTAGCAAGACTCATGAACCAACCATTGTGAACATTCTGATTTTTAAATAGCGTATTAAAAATTCTTTGAAAATTCAGACAAGCGTAAAATATCCCTATGCAAAATGAAAGAAATTGTTCTTAATTGGCTGACACTGCGAAAATTCAGAAACTCGCAACGTAACCGGGACGACCTTCGAACAAACCCCTTTGAGCAAGAAACCCTTATATACATATACTAAGTGTAATTTTTGTCTCTGCGCATAATTAATCAAACTACGCATTCTCTTTCTCCTATTGCACCTCATGTTGGAAAACACTTTGGCATGCCAACAATTTGGCGCCAGACAAGAAATTCTTCTCTTTTCATCTGTAATACAAAATTTCGCAGCTTCTGCTGCTGGAGCCTGTGAACCAAACCCAAGTTTGGTTTCCAGGCCCAGCAAGGACATTTCTGAATAAACTATTAATCCCTAAAACTCTTTGTACGTCCTTCAACTCTTCCTTTCCTGATTTCAAACTTCTTCTGATTGAAGCACTTGCATTTGAGTTGTGAACCTGAGCGGATCTCCATGTAGAGAAGCTTTTTTTGCATGTCATTCAAAATCAAACAGTGAAATCACATTCCTGAAATATACCATCTTAAAATAGGGCAAACTTTTCCCGGCTGCAACCTGGCTATTTGACTGGGTTCTCTTTCACTGTGAAATTCCTTAAAAGCATCCCACCTAAATTTCTTTTTTAATTTGAAAACCACAAATTTTAATTTTCTAGGGTACGTTTTATGGTATGGTGGGATATACAGCAGGGAAAAGTGTAGTTCAGGGTATGGTACATTTGAATGTAGGGTGGGACAGTTTGTAGTGTAGAGTAGGGTATGTTACAGGTGGATGGTAACCAGTAGTCTGTTGGGTATTTTACTCATATTACCACACATTGCCCAGGTGTGGCTGGGCACAATCAGCTAGTTATTCCTTAAAAGCATTAAAAGGTTCTGCTTTGACAGAATTTGTCATAAATCAATCATATCTTTCCAAGCATCTGTTTAATTCAAGCTCTTTTCTCATTATTTTCTTATCTTTGTGAGATTTCTTTTAGCTCAACTATCCTTTTCTCACACCTCAAAAAGCGCAATACTTACGTTATTTGATCGACATTTGTTTGATCTTTTATTTGAATACGTATTTCAATGTGATGATTCGAACCTCTGAAGAAATATATGCAGTCCTGCTGTACCGCAGCTCGAAGATTGGTTCACTTTTTTCTGGACAACCTTCTTCAGCTCCGAAAATATCCGAACGAAACAAATAATCCTCGATGAAAAAAATATCAAGTACTGTACAATACCTGAATGTTCCCTATTTATGGCTGATAATTGAAAATTTACAATCCTTTCAGAGCATAACCCTATAGTCTTATCCTCGCACATATAACTCGAGGTGCAGCATAACCTGCGGTATAATCGAACCCGTCCCAATACTTAAAGCGCAATAGGGAACCTGGAATTACCGGGAATCTGCAGCCCCCAAAAAAAAAACAAAAAAACGTGCAATAAAGTAGTCATTATATGTTGTTGAATGCTGGCAATTTTCCTCCGGAACGGCATCGTAAGAATCGTGAATGAAGACCAGCATTAGCACACGCAAGTACCCAATTCGGAGCAGCATGAAAAGCCTTTTACTCCTCTATATCAACTCTCACACGCCGACTGAAAGGTTCACAGGGCCTGATGGCAATCCCAAGTTCCCAACAGATGCTCCCTCACGTCTCGTCATTCGGGTTCACAAATAGCGTTTTGTTATTTTATTTATTTGTTTTTTTTTAAACGCACAATCAGGGGGCATTCAATATATTGTACATCAATGTACAGCGTACGGGAAACTTACCTCAGCATGATAAAGTTCAAAATGAACAACAAAGAATCGTCTGTTCATCTCTATTTGAAATTTCAGCAGAAAGACAATGGCAGTTGATGAAAGTTTGCTTTTCTCCTTAAAAAAAAAAACATTTCTGACAAATCCTCATATGCTGAAGGAAATTATTTTAATTTTTCAATCTGAGAAACCCATGATAAAGTTCAAAAGGAACAGCAAAGAAGTCTGTTCATTTCTATTTGAAATTTCAGCAGAAAGACAATGACAGTTGATGAAAGTTTGCGTTTCTCCTTTAAAAAAATGACATTTCTGACAAATTCTCACGTGCTGAAAGAAATTATTTTAATTTTTCAATCTGAGAAACCCGTCTTCGAGCCCATCTTTTTTAATTTTTGAATAAATTTCATTATTATAGAGCTGCTTCATCGGGTCTTCACTTTCGTTTATGTAAAATCGCAGAAACTCACCTGCCATAAAATCTTTTCAGCAGCTCTTTCTTGGAGTCTTCAACAATTTTATGAAACTTAGCTGGTCCAAAAAATTTTGTTTTTTAATTTGCTGGTTTGCGAAAAAATTTTTTGGACAATTTTTTGGTCCTCAGGCACAAAAAGGTTGGGGAACACTTAAAAATCAGTACAGTATACGGATGGATCCCTCTTTCTTATTTTTATGTTCATCTAACCCTTATTTTCCCTTGATTTCAATTCGGCATTCCAAGTTTGTCTGCCTCCCAGAAAATGAGAGAATAGTATTTATTCAGATTAATACCCATATTTAGATAATCTTGAAAGAAAAGGAAATATTCGAAACAGCTTGTTTTAACATATATTAGAGAGATACGAATGTGGGAATTTATCTTTCGTTTTGCGTGCGTTATTTTTGGGATTATATATGCAGCAAAGCAAACACTTTTTTTAATTTTAATGAAAAGGAAGCTGAAATCTCAACGCTTTTACGGTCGAACACAACAATTAACGAGCAAAGTTTTAGAAACGTGTTGTTCCATTATTTGAGAGTCTGAAAGATTCACTTACGAACTTATGTTTTCATAACCTTTTGATTCATTCGCAAAACAGAACTTCCTTTGCTAAGTATAATGTAAATTTTAGCGCAAAAATAAGAAGCAACATTGTCAGGATTTGAAACCATCATATAAATCAGAACTTTTCGCTTTTAATGAATATAAACTAATTGATCTTTGTGTTGAGAATACGATGAGGGCTGTTTCCTGTTCTAAAATTGATTGGCATCCGCTGTTTTGTAGATGATTTTCCACTCCATCAGTTGTTTAATCTCGTTTGGATCATTTACAAATCAATTTACATGAGGCCATCATTAATTGGCACTCAAAATGAAATATGCTACATAAGTGAGGTGATTTATTGTATACAATGCATGCAATGGCAATATACAATGGGCATCATGATGCCAAATAAATACTGTGATTTATGGAAAAAATGTGAAAACATGGCGGCGAGTGTCAGGTTTAGTAATGCAATTATACACAAAACTTCCGTTCTTTGACATTTATATATTCGAGCTTTGCGGCCTTAAAAGTCCCGCTTTTGCTCACATGAATCTCGCATAAATATCGTCTTACCTCCTCCAATTTCGCGAAATCCAATTTTATCAATTAACAAACGAAGCAGAAGGTGAATCCTTATAGAAACTTGCGGTTCTCGTTTGCTGCTTCAAAAACAAAAACTCACGTACTTTCATGATGACATTCTGTGCAAGACTTTTATAAGTGTCCTCTAAACGGTTCCTGAAATAACGCTTTCGGGGTTGTCTATGCCTTCCATAGAGCGTCCAAGCCGCTACCTGCCGTGAAAGACGCCCTTACCGTTTCATTCACATGTAGTACCCGGCCTTAAATTACCATATGGAGAAAATAAAACCTTTCAAGAGAAAAATAAAATGTGGACAGGGAAAAACGGATATATATTACACTGCACCCAACCAAAAATGATAACGAAAATATCGTATGCCCTCACATGCCGATATTCCATTTCATACCAGTTGAGGTAGTGCACCTGGGATTATAAACTCACATGGTATAAATAATGATGGATGCATAGTGGAATATTCAGGTAGAATTTTCATTTTTGGAAACCAAATGCTGCATAGCGGATTTCAACATGATAAAAACTAATATATTCAGTCAGGGGCTAGTTTTCCTAAGCAAACTTGAAACACGATACCCCGCAAGGTTCATAAAAGAACGAGAAAAGTAATACCAATAATTCATTCCCGGGAATCCCGGCTAAAGCAAAACTTCTGTATTTGGCCCAGACTAACATATATTTCTGAAGCAAAAAACTGAAGATTTCAAGCAAGCCAAAATAAACACATGGAATTTTGAGAGAGAAGCGAAAGAAAATCATAAATATACTTGCGCTTATGTTATATAACCTCAGAATGATGCCAGGGATATGGGACTCTATACAAGCTGCAGAAATATGTCTTGACGCAAATATTTCAAGTTATACAATAAAGAAAGTCTCGCAAATTCGACCAATTCGATATTCGTCCCTAGTCGTGCAACGGATTAGGGTCAAATTGCGAGACTCTCTTTTTCGTATATAACTTGAAATTTTTACGTTTAATAATTTTGACGTGGATCATCATGTTCATGTGACTGAGAATGGGCGAACTCTTGAAGATAACACGCATCGAAATCGAAATTTGACTCGAATTGAACCAATTGACTCGAATTCAACCAATTCGAAATTCGACCCTCTATATAGTCCTGCCACGGATTAGGGTCGAATTTCGCGAGGTACCATGCACCTGCATTCTTGCATTATTGTACATATGATGCATAAACATAATCTCTTCTTTTTTTTTAAATGGCGAAACGTCAACACGTTCCTGCCTCTCACAAACGGGTACTGACGCCTTCTTTTCAGGGACGACGGCCAGCAGTTCCCTTCGCTCAGGTTGCACGAGTACAGCCCGACGTGCAGACCGACGGAGCTCCCCCGGTTGGGGGCCTCGGAGACCAAGACCTACTGCCAGGGCCGGAAGAACACGCTGGAAGGCTGCAGCCAGGACCTCAAGATCACAGTCAGGCTCTGCGACGACAAGCCCGTGAGTGCTTCATCCCCACGCCCGCGTATATAATGACCCCCCATCATCATCATCCCCGCCGCCAGCATATATATATCCATGTATAAATTTAGGTATACAGTATATTGAATATACACGTACGTATACGTATGTGTTATGAATTTGGGAAAGAAAAAATCCCATGCATACCCGACCATGCTGTTACGCAGCGCACCTGGTTCATCTTCACTGACTGAGAATAGGGCTGACTTTTGAGAGTAAAATTACTCAAAATCAAAATTTTGACTTGAATTGAACTCAGCATATTGAATTAATTTTGTATTGCTTCCATGGGCAATAATTCCTTGTTGAAATGTTTTTTTTTAATTCAATTAGCATCAAGTATTGTGTTATGAGCACCTAAACTTGAAAAATTCCTGAAATATTTTATACCCTCTTTTTTGACGTGGACATCATGTTCATGTGACTAAAAAGGGCAAACTTTTGAAGATAACACGCGTCGAAATTGAAATTTGACTCGAATTGAACCCACATTGAATTAATTTGAAGAACCCAAACTGACTTTACTTTTTATTTTTCCACGGAATATAATTCTTTGCTGAAATTTGTTTTAAGAAGTTTCCATCAGGATGAAGCACAGTATTATGATCACCTATACTTTTTAAAATTTTGAAAAATTGGATACCCACTCATGTCGCGCACATTATTTCAAGTGACTCCAAAAGGGCAAATTTGTCAATAAAAAATGTATCAAAATCTAAAGGTTGACTTGAATCGAAGCCCAAATTGAATTGATTATTCATTGTTTCCATGGGAAAGAATTCCTAGTTGAATTTTTTAATGTCCATTAGGACTAAGTACAGTATTTTGAGCCCCTAAACTTCTTAAATTTTTGAAAAATCATATACCTTCAAGGGTATATAAACAGGGTATGTGTCTAATCTAAAGTGCAGTATTACAGACGCACACCCTCTTTTTCCGTTTGATTAAAAAAATAATAAGAACACGTGGTACTCGAGTAATTACGTACCTATAAATCTATACGCTCTCGCATGCTGGTTAAACTTGGAATTATATACCATCGAAGAGAATATAAAAGTTGCCGATATATTCCTGAAGAAAGAACTGAATATTTCAAGCAAGCCAAAATAAACAAGTAACACTTTTAGACGAGAGAAGCGAAAGAAAATCATAAATATACTTGCGCCTATGTCAGATATACCTCAGAATGATGCCAGGGATATGGGAATCCATACAAGCTGAAAAAATATGTCTGACGTAAAAATTTCAAGTTGAACGAAAAACAAAATCGAGAGAGAACGAAAAGAAAATGGTGCTTTTTATAGGGCCCCTTATGTATATACGTATATGAGGCCCGCGTGATGACAATATCATCATCCACAAACAACATGCACCTCATATAAGTCTATATTACAGTGCTGTATATACATATACTCGTGCTGGTTAACCTCCGAATTATACCGGGGATGAGACTATAAAAGCTGACGTATTTCTGAAATGAGAATATTAAATTGTACCAACAAAAATCAAGAGCGAACGAAAAACAGATGGTGCTTCCTCCTATATATATAGAGCAGGCGGCGACTCTAAATTCAATTTTCGACAAAGTTGCTTTGGAATTTACGTCAGTCGAATGCTGATCCCTTGCTATATATATGACACCCACGTATAACGACCATATCGTCATACCCATGCATACATCACCGCATCTTGTATATATATACGTCTATATTATACACACATATCCGTGTTGGTTTACCTCGGGATTATTCCTTGGATGGGGATATAAAAGCTGCTGTTGCATATGCCTGAAGTACAATTTTAAAATCACGCGCTATAAAAAATAAAAATTGCAGAAAGAATATACGTGGTCTATATTACGCATATATTCGTGCTGGTTAACCTCGGAATGATATTAGGGATGGCAATTTAAAAGCTGCTGTTACGTGTCCAAAACAAAAATTACAATTATGCGATAGCAAAAAAAGATAATAATTTGAGAAATCATGAGAAGCAGCAGACGGTAGGCTCATTTTGAGCAAGAGTCTCTAAATTGCACTTAAAACACATGAAGCACGTCAATCTTATGTTTATTCCTGTGGAATGATGTCATATATTACCGGTATTATAAAAGCTACGGCATATGTCTGAAAGGGGTTCAAGAAGGAAAGACAATTTTGCCAGCAAAGAATTCAATACACGAGAGAAAAGTTGATTCTGATAAAAAAAAAAAAATTGGCACCTATATATACAGTAGTGTAAAGACTATAATTCCAACAATAAAGCGAACAGCGACGAAACCTTTGAATCATACGAGGGTTGTCCCACGTGGGCGCGACCTTGGTTATTTCCAAAGTAGATATGATTTAAAAAAAAAATGTAGGACATAGCCCATAATGTTGTGATGAGGTTCTGCATTTTTTTCTCCATTGAAAAACTTTTAATTTACTGCTTGATGATTCGTGAAAACTTTCTAGTTACAGTTTGAGTTCTTCATCCCCAAGGGAACTAAAAATTTGTCAGGCCAGCTGAAAATTTAAATTTCTTCGCTGTTTAAATCATTAAAACATTATCTAGAATGTTTAAAAAATAATGGTTAAAATAACAACAAAATTGAATTTTCAGCTGATGAACTGACAAATTTTTCGAACCGTCATCCATGCCCTGGGTGAAGAACTCTGGCCAGCATAACTGAAAAGTTTTCATGCATTATCAAGCAGTAAACTTAAAAACATTTTTAAATAAATAAATAAAAATCCGAAAACACTAAAAGATCATGGGCTACTGTATATATATAATTTTTTTTCACAGACATGCCTACTTCAGAAATATAACCATGGTTACACCCAAGTGGGAGAACCCAGGTATCATTCACAGCATATATGTCAGTGAACTCCCACGTTTCTGCTCGAAAAGGTCGACATGCACATCTTATTCCTACATATTTCCCACGTCCAATTTTGTTCCTAGTTTTACTTCGTCGTTATGAAAAGGTACGCTTGTAAACATAAGCACACGTGCCGAACTTTCAGGTAATTCGTGAAAAATGAATTTGAGTTCGGATTTCCAAGTACAGTAAATGAGAGATCAACTCAAGGTTTCCCCTTGAACTTCTCGTCCTTATTTTATAGAGATTGAAGGAATCAATACTAAAAATGCATGAGAGCTCTTATTGGAAGCTGTTATACTGTTCATGTTGAAGTACTGTATATGCTCATATATATACGTTGACCGTTCAGGTGTTATATGAGCATATGAATCTACCTGCCGCTCCACCGTTCTTTTTGTCCAAATAAGTTTAAAACGACTGGAAACTTTAAAAGGCTCAAGATCATGTTTGCGAACTGGAGCAATCACTTTGAGAAAATGTAAAGCAATAATCCTTAAAAGCACGGCTTTCATTAATTCAGAAGTGGTCAAGCATTAGCAGATTATGCAGAGACCACAAACTTTATCAGCAATATACCATAATTACGGAACTCTTTCAACGATAATTTTCAGGGAAACTAAAATTAGTCTTTGTACAGAAAAGATTAAAGAAAAGGAGAAACTGCTTATACAGAAAAAATTAATTATGGTAGCAAAAAAAAAAATTTATATATACTGTATATATATATTCCCATGTAAAAATCTTCTCAAAGAACATCTCATTGAGACCCAAAATAGCGTAATTAAGTAGTATTGTTTGTTAACAACAACTTGACTCAAAGACAACCCCTTTTAGCTTCTTAGAAAAGTTTAGACTACTCCGATTTTGTTAAAACATTTCAACCAAACGAAAAGTTCGCATTTAGAAGTATATTTCCAAATAAAACAAATTTCCTTGCTTATACAGTGTATACTCTTAAAAATTTGTCACAGATGGAGTGACGAAGTCCCTCCAAAAAAATACCCTCCAGATTCAGTGTCAGATCTGCACTTATACAAGTAATTTTACGTTCACTTCGGGTATTTTAGAAATGAAGTATAACAACACTCGTAGTCTGGTAGAATACTTTGGAACAAATTAAACGAAATTTTACACTTAATTTGATCAAGTAAACTTATCTTTCGTGACAATTATATTGAACGAACTCAATGGAAAGGGTTTCCCTCTGTAAAAATAAACAAACTGATGTTTACGAATGTCTTATTCGGGTTATTCCTAGGGTAAAACTGAACAACTGAGTGAAAAAAAAAAACATGAAAGGAAATAATGACGCACACCATTGGTTCCTCGATCGTGATATAAGACTGGAGAAAATACGAAAAATTGCAAATACTCCATGGGAAAATACTGGGAAATCATTCAAAGAACCTTTCGTCAAACTGAATCTTATAGAATAGAATACTGTATCGGTATTACGAGATTTTCTTAGAAGGGGTGCGTATAGGGCGTTTCCGCCAGAAAATTTTTAAAAACGACGGGATGACGATGCAAAATTAACGGAACTTGACCTGTACTGTATTCGAACGAAGAATATCATCATGATGGAACTAACTGAGAGCTGATCAAATTTGTTTATATAGTTGTGCAAATCGAGGACGAGCGGCTTCCGTATGCGCTGTCTTGTTACAAGTTTTAAACGCTTCATGAATGGGTTACTCGAGAGTCTGTGTTTTCGTCTTCCGTAAGTCGTGGAACCAATGCTGCGTCCACTCTTTGCCTAAAGCTATACACTTTTCCTGATGAGCTTAATCATTATTGAAATACTGTATTATCAATTTTTCTGTGTTCTTTCGGCAATTTTCAACCACAAAACTCCAGGGAAACCGTGGGAATCCTGCGCCATTTTCTGCAGAACCAAGTCCAACTACGAAATGGCCTTCATGCAGGAGCTGAACGACATGTGGCAAATCCCCAAGAAGTTCCCTGACGGTACTTTGTGCCACAGTGACGGGAGTGGGTTCATGATAACGTACCGGCCGCTCACGGCGTTTAAGCATTCATGGGATCTTGGGCGTAGTATTTAGAGTAACGTTTTTAGTGAGCATGACTCGTGTAAAATTGTCCGAAAACTGTCGAGTACCTCTGAATACTTTTAACTTCACCGTGTATGTTGTTTACGAGGGGCTTTCGTAACACTGTGAAAAATTATACACACACTATATATCATAATTGCAATGGTTTTTGTCTTCAATAATTCTCTCTGAAAATTCCCGAACTTTTTTTCTTCTCTTCGAATCGGTCATTTTTGAGTCTCCAATCCGAACCAGCGAGGTCAGTTCGTGCTATAGTTTAGTTGGCCGAATTTATTACACATACTTTTTTTTTGCCAACAATTGATGAAATTTGGGCAAAAAGTCCTCCAATCGAGTAAGGAATTTATTTGTCCCTCTTCTCTGCACAGTATCTAAAACGTGGCATTACCCAACCTTTTTGGGTCTATGGTCCGAAAAATTTCCAGAAAATTTTTTGCGGACCAGCGAAGTTCCAAAAAATGCTTTCAGACTCATAAAAGTTTGGTTTGAAAGACTTTATGGCAGTTATTTAAAAAGTTTTTGCCTTTTCGGATTTGTTATTACAGTTCTTGGTTACTTCGTCGATAAAACTTTACAGAAGTTTTTTACTCTTTCCACTACCCGTCCTTCTTTACGAAGAGTCTTACTTTTTTAATTATATTAAGTAAAGTCGATGTCTCTACATTTTTTATTAAATTTAATAAAAGAAAAGCCAGCTTTTATTTTTCATCAGATAATTTCAACTGTTATTGTCTTTCTGAAATTTCAGATAAAGATGATAACGGACTTCCTTGCTACTTTTGATAATTTTATCACGATGAAGAAAATTTCCCCCAGACCAGTAAAAAACTTCCGCAGTTCGGCGCTGGTCTGCGGACCACGGGTTGGAGAACACTGCTCTATAGAACCCAAAATTAATCCGAAAATAATTTTACGGTTATTTTTCAATTTGAATATCAAGCGTATCTTCCGAACGAAACGTCATCCACATATATGTTTACTTGGAGAAGCTGTACAGCAAAGCCACGTCATTGCAAATCTCTTCCACATCTCTCGACTTCTTCGTACATACATAAATAAACAGTATATACACTATAACGGGCAATTTCCTGTCTTCCTCGTAGAATCCAGGGAATCCGGAAGACTTTGACAGCAGTGTTTCCTACCTCAAAAAGACCCTGCGAAAAGTGGACGAAACTGCACTGCCGGACGGATCCGCGCCTTCCAAGGGCCTTTCTGAGATCTTCCGCAAGGACTTCGGAGGAAAGGCAGAGCAACTGATCAAGAACTTTGAGGGCCAAGCTGTTTCCAGGGTCGGGAAAGACTTTGCTGACGACGACTTCATCGACGCCCCGGCTGGAGAGAAATAGAAGCATACAAAAAAAAAATGAACACGTGAAAGACACCAACGAAAAAATACGTGAATAACAAAGAAGAACGAAACATGGATCTCGAATACGAACGCCAAAAAAAAAATTTCAATTCGAAGGACGGAGGTGGCATTTATTCTTCTGGCTCCGCGGAAACGTTTTCAGCATCAGGCTTCTCTTTCTGGCGAACGTAGATACAAGCAATTTAAAGCAAGAAAAAAAGGAACATGCTTGCAGATTAGTTTATTCAACAAACAGTCAGTTTATTCAGCGAATCGTATATGCAGAAGAAGCAGGAGAGCCAGCACATGAAATACGCTGACGAAGTTTTCTGAATGCATTTGCGATGGGCCAGGAAGAAATTGTTGCCTCTCCGAGCCGTGAATAT
>CAJPEX010000141.1:136593-166623 GCA_905338405.1 Notodromas monacha | reverse complement strand
GCGCCGTGGCGGAGCTCGGCGGTGATTTCAGCCTGTTCCGCAGTTTCGAATTCCACTAGGCCGTAGTCTTGCGGACTGCCTTGTTTGAGGGCAATCTGCATTGCAAAGCGACCATGGGGTATAATAGGAGAAGAAGAAGAAGGGAGAAAAAAAAAAGAAATCGTGATGTTGATGATGATTTTCGCGTCCTCTCCATACATTCATTGAATCCATCAATAATTCATGGCTTTCCCAAAGCTGTCGCCGCGTGATGCATTCGATGCGTTGCTCTAGAAATTATCGCCCCCTTTTTTTTCTTTTCCCGTCCTCGCAACCCATTCTAAAAGCTATACTGTACAGTATAACCGGACTCTGCCTTTTAGCTTGACTTTCCTCTGAGTAAGATGTAAGATTATGCGTTGAGCCGTATTATCATAAGCAGGGAGGCATGTGAAATAACAATGCGTCGGCAGACATTACTTTTTCATTGCACACGATCATCAATTCTCTTTCCTTCGTGATATGAAATTTCTACTTGACAAATACGGATGCTTTTTCAAGCATTCAACCAGCGTCTGTCGCTCCAATTCAAATCGATATCATCCGTTAGCTTCGACATCCTGCAGATTTACTTCGTGCATGATAATTTATGACAACTTCCCATAAAATGAAAACCTGCCGGCAAACCAAAAAGCTTGGGAATATCTACACATTAAAAATATTGTGTCAAGGTAGATTTATAAATAAAAACAAAAAATGCTTGCCGTCTTTATCCTCGGGCGATGTGAAAATTCATACCGCAGATTTTTGAAAATTAAAGAAAATTGTATTCATAAACCAATACAGGTATTGGTCCTTAATTCTTGCATACTGAGGTGGACTCTACCTAAAAGGTATCTCTAAACGCAGGAGAATACTTCGGAATACAGAAAATATTATTGTAGACGAAGTGCAAACAAGTGTAGAGAATAATGGTTAAAATGACCAGAAAACAATCCGTTGCATCGAGAATTTTACTGAAATAAATCATTGCGCATAAAGTCAACCTGCATTCGATTCAAATTTACACACACAAAAAACGCATGATTCCGCAGGATCATCAAATTCAAACAGAATTTATCTGCTTGTTATAGAATAATATACGGTTGTAAAAGATAAGTCTTTATGCTTCTGATTAGGCACCTTTTTCTTTATAAACTGTGCGAAACGTGTTAAAGTTCCTCCTGCGTATTCGTAATTTGCAAGCGGTTTAAACTAATCTTTCGCTATAAAATACTCGTCCATTTATCTGTCGGTAAAGCAGTTCTAATTAGATTCGTTGAACTGAATTGCCTCATTTTTCCTTCTCTATTGGTGTCGATTTGTGAGCGTTGCAATCTAATCCCCTCTTCTTTTTTTTTTTAATCAGGAGCTTCTTTTCGGCAAGCAATTTCAATACGTTACGCTGAAAAGATTATTTCCGCGGATGAATTGCACAAGATCAGATATTGAAAACGGAGCTCGCATCAAGAGCGAAAACGCGACATTTCGTTACAATACCAATCATGCCAGCTACTCATCAAAAGTACTAGCAACTAATCAAGAGCAATCAAATCGGAAATTGAAATACAGATGAGTACATTATTAAGGAAGTGAATTCAATTATGCCGCTTACTTCGTCGCATATTTAGTCGGAGAAAATGGCTTCTAAGAGCGAATAATTACGAGACTTGAGCTATGAACAATTATTCAAGGGGAATTGTGCGCTGAATAACAGGATTTCCCCGCTGGAAATCACCGAATTATTGACACTTGTTCGTTGTTCGACATTTCAGTTTTCAAGATTCGTTCCAATCAATTTCGGCATTTAATTCGTACTCAAACAAAATAATCGCGTCAATTAATCAGTTATTTTAATGAGACTTCAGGGACGTTTATGACGACCACATGCAGAATCACCAAAATTTCGCAACGCATTTTACAATTTAAAACTCCTGCAGGAACCTATAGTTTATAAATATCCATTCAGCGGGTTGGCAGGAGAAAAATAATAATAACAAGCTCCAGAACTTCTCAAGACGAATTCCAGAAGATTCTTGAAAATGCGTCTTCATTTCTTGCAAGATATTGCCAGGACACAGATGCAATGAAACAAGAGTTTCAAAAGGAGTGCATAAAAATAGACACTTTCTTTTCACATTTGCTAATGCACGAGAACTTCAAAGTGGAAATCTCATTATCTCACCAGGTGAAATTGTCTCATGTAAGAAATTGCGTATTTTACTTGAAAGCCTACGTCACCGCGTTCCTTCAAAAATAAAGCAGGTTTAATATTAATTTCTCGGAAATAAGGCTTACGTCAAGGTGCGTTCAATTCATCCTCATTTGAATGCAGGATGGGCAATAAATATTGGTCAGATTCCTAATCGTCAAAATGGATAAAATAAGAATGCCGATAAAACTAAAAACAGTTTTTATTTGAATACCGACAAAGCTTTCTGCTTTAGAGCTTCAAGGATGCGGAATTAAAATAAGACGGCAGGCAGTTTTCGGGCCAATCCTGAATGGAAAAATGCTAAAACTGATTTAAAAATTGCGAAGAAACTGATTTAGCATTACACAAGGCTTTTTCATTTTTCAATCCCGCGCTCCCTTTCTTGGACTCGTTGAGAATAAATTACTGAGATTACAGTAGGTTACACCGGAAATCTTTTTTTAAAGCAAGCAAGCCACAACAACAGCAAGTGTAGCAGAATTTCGTTAAAACGAATATGCGAACACCATGAAGTTTTTTTTTTTTTTTAAGGTCCCTGCCCGAAAACCATATGTTGAAAAAAATTTTCTGTAACAAATGTTTCGTTACAACGAAGCTATTTTACTGGCCCCGCTGTAACGAGATGTCACTGTAAATTACAACGAATGAATAAAACGAAACCAGACACACACAAAAAATCCCTTTTTCCAGATGAATGCAAGGAAAAATTGAAATAAAATAACCACGGACAGACCTGGCAGTAGGGCGGGTTGACATGCACGCTCATGGCCGTCCGCAACTCGGACATGTTCGGGTTCTCCCTGGGCAGTCCGGCCACACACAGGCAGTTGGAGTCGAGCCCGGCGACAGTGACGATCCCGCAGTCGAGCCAGTCGCACGACAGTGTCGGTGTCACCAGACTCCGCGGCCGAGCCTGGACTTGGGCCTCTTCCCGACGCTTCGTGTCCAGCCACGTCTTGGCCGCGAACGCGCACTCCTTGTCCGCGTACTCCACGAACCCGTAACCCTTGCTCTCGCCTGCGGCCAACAACAAGGATTTCCGGGCCCCCCGACGACAGGAAGAAAATAGACAACGAGAGAAGAACGTTCAACCACGTACTGTACGTACACAGGAGCACACACACACAAACACGAACACACGCACACATACACACACACTCATACCCAGACACATGAAATGAACAAGGGTTTCTTCACCGCAGGAAACCAGACCCGTTATAGCTTCCGTGAGGCCAAGGAATTTCCTTTTTTTATTATGCAGTAAAATCTCGTTACGACAACTTCATCGGGATTCCAGAAAAGTTTGCAATTTTTTAATTTAATGAGAATAATTTTTTCATGATGAGATTTTCAAAAGGAATGACTGGCAAAAATGTTCACATTATACGTGCAAATAATCAATCAGATCTGCATTCTCAGATTTTTTTTATTATTGTTTCATAATCTGAGTGATTGTCTAAAAAAGTAGCTTTAATCATGCATTCCATCAGTTGCAGCAATATTTTTGTTCCGTGAAGATGATGTGAAAATCTGTGAATTCTGAAAGGAACCACTTGGAAGCTTGTGCTTCCATCCATTCCAAAATAACCAATCAGTCACATCTGGGATCAGAAATCTCAGACTGTGCCTGTCTTAGTCAAGAAATTTCCACCTGGAAAATTTAGTGAACATTCCTTTTTTTAAATTGTACTGGAATTCGGAAGTTTGTTTTAGCGAGATTGTTTTAACATGTACGAGGTACGCTTTCCGCCAGGACTTGAGAACAAGTTTGTTACATGTATACTGAAAAATTACTGTAATGGTATTCATTGTAACGAGATTTCACTGTATTTATTGCAGCAGCGAAGAATGGCGTGGAACAGCAGAGAAGGACAATTGCGAAGAGGATTTTCTACGACCCCGGCTCAAATCGGACTTCCCAACATGAAACAAAATAAGCTTGTAAAACATGTTTCGAAAGAAAAGCTCTGAAGAAGATAAAATTAGAGTTTTTGAAAGGCGAAACCCGAAGTTAAGTCGCGGAAAGACGCCACACTACGAACACGCTTATATATAACATTGATTATCCAAGTTTCGATATTACCCAAGCCCACATTTGAGATAAAATGAAATGGGTCATGTTCCTTCTCAATTTCGAATTCAAGGTCACTTGATTTGCGTTTCAATGAATATCCAACTTGACTGATGCACTTACAGACTCCGGACTTTTTACAATTACCACTTTGACATAAAAAATTATATTCCTGAAATGAAAATTATCTGCGATATTTTGTTCTACTCTCCAGACCATCGGATTATCCGGATTCTACTGTCCAACAAAATAAAAGTTGATCAACTCACCAGGTTTGGTTTATATTTAGTTCTATGGTCTACAATTCTCTCAAAACGCGCAACTTCGAAAATATTACTAAAAGGTTTGAAAAACTTTATTTTCCAATATTTATGAGACGATATTTCCAAATTTCATANATTATACGTGCAAATAATCAATCAGATCTGCATTCTCAGATTTTTTTTATTATTGTTTCATAATCTGAGTGATTGTCTAAAAAAGTAGCTTTAATCATGCATTCCATCAGTTGCAGCAATATTTTTGTTCCGTGAAGATGATGTGAAAATCTGTGAATTCTGAAAGGAACCACTTGGAAGCTTGTGCTTCCATCCATTCCAAAATAACCAATCAGTCACATCTGGGATCAGAAATCTCAGACTGTGCCTGTCTTAGTCAAGAAATTTCCACCTGGAAAATTTAGTGAACATTCCTTTTTTTAAATTGTACTGGAATTCGGAAGTTTGTTTTAGCGAGATTGTTTTAACATGTACGAGGTACGCTTTCCGCCAGGACTTGAGAACAAGTTTGTTACATGTATACTGAAAAATTACTGTAATGGTATTCATTGTAACGAGATTTCACTGTATTTATTGCAGCAGCGAAGAATGGCGTGGAACAGCAGAGAAGGACAATTGCGAAGAGGATTTTCTACGACCCCGGCTCAAATCGGACTTCCCAACATGAAACAAAATAAGCTTGTAAAACATGTTTCGAAAGAAAAGCTCTGAAGAAGATAAAATTAGAGTTTTTGAAAGGCGAAACCCGAAGTTAAGTCGCGGAAAGACGCCACACTACGAACACGCTTATATATAACATTGATTATCCAAGTTTCGATATTACCCAAGCCCACATTTGAGATAAAATGAAATGGGTCATGTTCCTTCTCAATTTCGAATTCAAGGTCACTTGATTTGCGTTTCAATGAATATCCAACTTGACTGATGCACTTACAGACTCCGGACTTTTTACAATTACCACTTTGACATAAAAAATTATATTCCTGAAATGAAAATTATCTGCGATATTTTGTTCTACTCTCCAGACCATCGGATTATCCGGATTCTACTGTCCAACAAAATAAAAGTTGATCAACTCACCAGGTTTGGTTTATATTTAGTTCTATGGTCTACAATTCTCTCAAAACGCGCAACTTCGAAAATATTACTAAAAGGTTTGAAAAACTTTATTTTCCAATATTTATGAGACGATATTTCCAAATTTCATAAGAGCCAATATATATCCTTTTGCTTTATTTTCTGATCAAACAAGACATTTTCTCGTAATACATAAAATCCTAACCGAAGCAGACGCTCAAGACGGACAGAGAAGCACATTTTTGCTTCAAAATCGTTCCGAAAGAACAGTATTCAAGAAGAATATAATATTGAGTTTCAACGAAGGAAAGACAGTAAATTTAAAATCCTAACCGAAGCAGACGCTCAAGACGGACAGAGAAGCACATTTTTGCTTCAAAATCGTTCCGAAAGAACAGTATTCAAGAAGAATATAATATTGAGTTTCAACGAAGGAAAGACAGTAAATTTCTATTCGAAAACGAAAGACAAAGTCGAGGAGCGACACCCATATTTATATAAAAATGCAATTAACCGTCTTTGATCTATCCTTGTTTTGGTCCATAATCCGCTCCCTCACTTCGCACTCCTCAAGCATCCCTGAACACAACGTGAAAGAAAAGAATGGGGGAAAAAAAGTTAGACGGTATTTCATTTATAAAAAAAACTTCCCTTGCTCAAATTTATTGATCTTTCTCTTTAAATAAAAATATTAAAAAAAAACCTAATCGATGCACATACTATCGCAGGCAATTGTGAGTTGAGGCTTATGATGCATGACACGCAATCATCTACAATTCTGGATGAGTTGGAACGAAACCCATGGAGCCCAAGCATATCGAGGTAGATAAAAGTCCGGCGCATGAAATGAAAATTATGGATTTCATCCACGCGATTATTGGTTCCAGTTTTCCTTAAATAATTCTCAGAAAATTTTGGGTATGGGCTTATGATAAAGATATTTGGTCGGAGTGACCTAGAAAATACTACAGTACCATAAAATCTAGATTACGCGGATTGAAACACATGGAGTCAAGGGAAAATAAGTTGCATAAAAATCCTGCCAAGGGCTAAATCCAAAAACAAAATTTTCCTGGTAACATGTATTATTCAAAAGTTTAAATTTCTATTCGAAAACGAAAGACAAAGTCGAGGAGCGACACCCATATTTATATAAAAATGCAATTAACCGTCTTTGATCTATCCTTGTTTTGGTCCATAATCCGCTCCCTCACTTCGCACTCCTCGCGCATCCCTGAACACAACGTGAAAGAAAAGAATGGGGGAAAAAAAGTTAGACGGTATTCCATTTATAAAAAAAAATTCCCTTGCTCAAATTTATTGATCTTCCTCTTTCTATAAAAATATTTAAACAAAAAAAAACGTAATCGATGCACATACTATCGCAGGCAATTGTGAGTTGAGGCTTATGATGCATGACACGCAATCATCGACAATTCTGGATGAGTTGGAACGAAACCCATGGAGCCCAAGCAAACCAAGGTAGATAAAAATCCGGCGCATGAAATGAAAATTATGAATTTCATTCACGCGATTATTGGTTCCAGTTTTCCTTGAATAATTCGCAGAAAATTTTGGGTATGGGCTCATGATAAAGATATTTGCTCGCAGTGACCTAGAAAATACATGGTATTTTAGATCTAATGCGCCTAACTTTGTGTACCTCAGTTCCCTTTTATTCAACGTATTTTTAGGACGGTTCCCGATTTAGGTTTTTGTTTTAAAAGGACCATTGTACATAATAAGTTTTCAACACCACGATGACCAAGCATGACCAAGCATGGTTATATTACCGACATATTTCTCGAAATTTAAAATTTTACGCATCATATGAATCACTGTTATATGCATAAATCACCCTCGCATTTCCCTGAAGAATATCTAATTTTCTAAAGGATTTGCAGATTACACTACGAACTTCAGAGTGGTATTTAGACTACTGTACGTAATTTATATTAATTATTTTACAACAAGCAGAGTTAGAGAAATGCATGTCAAACCGCCGGAAATTTGCCACATTTTTCAAAGTTAAAAATTTGCCGAAGAGACAGTTCGAAGAAATAAAGTGATTCACAAGAGCGGAAATACTTTTAAACACGAGACTAATAAAAAGTTTGCACAAATTAGCAATTCCGTTTATGTTCAATTCTTCCAAGCAATGAATCCCAATTTAATCACTCATGATTGAAAATTAACCTCCGACGATTTTATGCGTTCATAAAAAAACATCCAACAAAATTAAATCAGTTCGATCAAGTACCAGTAGCCAAGCGAGGATCCACTTGTTAATTACGCTTCGATCGATGCCACAACCGATCTTCCGAAACAGTACTTCTGCTGCCATTCCAGGACTGCACGAGTACATAATTTACAATAATCGCGGAGAGAGTCTGCGGATTGTCTGCGTGGAAACGGAAGAACAGGTGAATCATCGACAAGTATGGTGATCGTGTACTTAACCAGTACTCCGTTTCAGTGGCACACGTTCCAGTACTGACGCGAAAGTGTGCTTTGCTCATTGCTTTTCAAGTTCTGTTTTGTTCCGCTGCAGGGGTTTGAATTTTGACGGGATGCACGATTAAAATGACTATTCTAATGTGACAAATACGCACCTGAGTTCTGTTTTTGCAATTTCTATGGCATTTGCTCAAACAATTATGTATTTCTCACTCATTCAAACAAAATCAGAACATTGGTTCTACCAGAATTATTTTGCAACAAAGCCACACATTCTTGGATCACCTAAGCTACAAGTCACCATCAATAAATAGCATTTACTCATCAGTCACTAGTTAGCTATCAAAAACATGTAAATTAGAACTTTGAAAATCTGTGGTGAATTTAATTTAATCCTGCATGATTATAATTCTGCTGTACGATATTTTTAATTATGAAGCAGTGAAATTAAAATTTTAATTGACCAACTGAGTCATTGGATTTAAAGTATTGATTAGTTGTACTAGAATTAGATGTTCCATTACTCGTCTCAGAATTCACGCCTAATAAAAATCGAGTACGGCAAGAATTGAGTATGATCATATTTTTTCAAATCGAAAATCCAAATTTTCCAGGTCAATTTACAGAAAAAACATTTGAGAATAGTATAACCCTCAACGCGTTTATGCTCGGAAAATAAAACAACTATTTTCGGGAAAACCCATGGCAATTCAATAAATATGTACTAACATCATCTACTGTTCGGAATCTTTATCATCGTGAAAATTTTAAAACATAAATAAGATTTCATCGCATAACCGGCGTCGATGATTCCTGAAGACAACGTGGAATGCGAAATGAAGTTTGCCCCAAAGAATTCAAAAACTGGATTTTCCTTTTTATAAAAATAATAATAAATAAACTCGAGTCCCCTGCGTTCGGGGATCAAACTTTTTTCGAGTTTTTGATCAAGTTTCTTCAGACGACTTCTTGGACAACATGCATGAACTCACTGATTTCCGGAATAATTCATGAAATACAGTACTTTTCAGGGCTGTGTAGAATGAACGTAACAGCAAAAAGTTTCCCACATTGAAATCAAGACGACGATCACATTTTCAAGAATAACATCTCCCCGCTACCACCGGAAAAAAATATGTGCATTATGCGTTGTTTTCCTAAGCATTCAAAAAGTTGCCGGACGAAAAAAAAAAAACTCGATTGCATCCCTGTGCTCAGGGATCCAACTTTTTACGCCTTCATCAAGTCCCACCATGGGAATAATGCATCAAACATCGGTCTAGCGGGGATCCCCTCTATATAGAGTGCAGCGAAATCGGGTCACCCGGAACCCCTCTATCGTCTCTATAGGGTGGCATGTGATGTGGAGGTACGGGTACCCCCACGAGCTGTCGCAGCAGACGACTGAATATCCTCACCACAAGTGAACCCCCCCCCCCCCCCTCGTACTCGAGCGTTGAAAGCAAAGTAAACAATTGCCCCGTGCCACATTTACGCCCATCGTCTCACCAATGGGCAACAGCAGACAATTCAGTTCCGTCTACAGTACCATGATTAACTCTCTCCGCGCACCCCCGTGAAGACGAGGGGTTTCGCTGAAAGCCTTCACCCGGCGATACGCTTTGGCATCACTTGACCTCATCTGGATATATGGGGGATAACACTGACAAAGGGGCCCACACCACCAGCAGCAGCAGCCTAACGATGCCATCTACGGAAGTGAGGAAACCTTTGGGGGGAAAATGCGTTTATTTCTGAGGGCTTGCTGCTGTTTTTGCTGCTCCGGACACGCGTTTTTTTTCGTGAGCAAACAGCTGGGAGGCGTCCCAAAAAAAATAAAACACACGGTGTTCTCCAGAATAGCGTGTCTACAACAGCAATTGGCGCGAAGCAGTTTCCAAGATATCAAGCAAAACAATAAAAAATCGTGCGAAATTATTTCGCATGTCTGACACCGTAAATCCGGTTTGGTAAAATCACCTCATAAATTCCATTGGAAATTGTACACACATTGATCCTTCCGAACACTGTTTGTCGCTGTTGCAGAAAATCAAACCTCTCTATAAAATATACAATTTTCGAACAAAGAAACCAGAGCTCAGCCCCACTGGCTCCAAACCTAAAATTAAATGACAAGAGAGGAAAGAACTGGACACCAAAAGAGTTCACAGTGTAGTATATACTATACTTGTTATGATTTTTAGAAAAAAACTGCAGTTCCAGTTTGAAACGAGTCCAAATAAAGCGAATGAAAATAAAAAGAGGAACTTGAGAATCCCAAAAATACCATCGAAGAAATTCAGGGATACTTCATTGAGCAGGACAACTTCTCGTTAGATATTTTGTGTGTGTAGGACTTACACTAATAAAATAATCTGCCGCATTCAATGACTAGGTGTCATTTATAAATAAAAACTAGGGCTTTTAGACGTGCTGCTCTGTCTTCTACTGATTTTTCGTTTAGTTTTTACGGACACGCGATGTTTTTAAATGCGCAGCTTTCGAACACGCTAAATTGTACCAGCACCGTCATTTCTGTCCAGATTTCTTGAGGTATGCGTAAGGGATCTCAAAAGGTAGCGTTTCAAAGGAGTCTACGCTTCACTCGAGCTCGAAGTACGTGACAGCTGCCTGAACTGTACCAAGTTTGGCTGTAGAGCCGGAGTCCCATGGGCCACATCGGGTACGGAGATGGACCTCGTCAGGATTAACTCGGAGTGGAAGAAGCTTTTCACCACGGAAAGCCAAAAGAAACGAAGACTGGCCAGTTATAGAGGTTAAGTCTTGAAACTTCTTCTTCATTTGGGGATCCCAAAACTTTCAGCATTTCCAGTAATTTAGTCTCGTTTTTTGTTTTCTCTCAACATTTGTTCTTTTCTTGAAGCAGAGTAACCGGTAACCCAGAAAATGAGATGCAATTCATCTCAAAAGGGATCTTTCAAATATGCGACATTAAAATAAGTTCGATCATTCCTTCTTCATGCATAAGGATGATTGTACAATACTCCCAAAAAAAAGCTCAAGTGATGAGAAAACACCTTCTGGAAATTGTGGGACTTTTCGAGAATACGACCCATCCGGAAACAATAATGGCATACTTTTTTTTATTGTAAAACATGATCGCATGTTACCAGATCTGATGTTATTACAGTACTTTAACCACGATAAGCGATCCTGGAATAATCCTGAACAAAACGTGTTTTCAATACGATGATTGATAGTCGGTCAACAGAGGAAATAGAGCGTTGATGAATCCTGATTTCGAATTGCTCCGCTTTTCTCAAAAATGAAAAGAGCCCACTTATTTCAAAAATTACGAAGACATTTCTCTCAAATGGTCATATAAATTACTACCATTATCATCTATACACTGTAATGGACGAAAATAAGAAACTCTCATTGATAAAATTGACTTATTGGAATCATTTTCTATACTTGAGCCTAGATTTAAATTCCTAGATATTCGAGTTTCGTGCATTCGTAATAAAATCGGTCAATGTGTTGAAGGTCCACCGTACGTAAATACTGTTTGCCTTTAATTTCCGCAATTCAGGGAGTTTGAAATCCAACGCTAAACTCTTTTTTTTTCGATTACAGACCTAAAGGAAACTATGAAACAATCCGGTTTATTGTGGAACATTTTCGGCGAAAACTGAGCCTTGAACCCATGACAGTCCATGCCCAGGAACCAAATCGCAGAGACTGAAATCGCTTAAACGGAAAATTCCCCGAAATGTCCGTCCAGTCAAAAGCATACTTAGATTTTTCTAGCAAAAATTATTCCACCAAAAAAGGTCACGTAAGAGGGCCTAAAATGCAGTACTTCTAGTGATGCAGAGGAATTCCCAGTTTTATAATTCAGGTACTGCATTTAAAAAGTCAAAATTCGCAACCAAAAGGCGTTAGCTCTTCACACGACACTCTCTCGATTTCCGTGAAAATTAAGACCACGATCGATGCTCACTTCGAGTTTTTAAAAAACACCTTCAAAATTTTTATTTCAGAACACTTTCAATAACTCTAGACGTCGCATATTCGAAGCATTCGCGCAGCGGAACAGTCTAAATACTGGTGCATCAAATCTTGAATGAAACAGACGCGAAAGTGCATTAAAGTTGACTACACAGTTCAAGTTCATGACACTTTAAAAGCGTATTTTTCAAAATATAAAGAAGCAAATAATTGCATTAAATTACTTCAACATACCCAAAACTTGTACAGTATCTGGAAGCAAAGCCAACCTTTACGCTTTTGTGGACACGCAGTACAGGACCTAAAAGCAGATGAAACTTCTACTGATTCCAAGTGAGATGAAACTGACCTTTTACCGACAATTAAATTTTAATTCCAATCAATTTTCGAGTGAAATTTTCCCGAAGTGAATCAATAAGCCATCGTAATGAAAACTGACTCAGCCATCGTAATGAAAACTGACTCAGCCATCGTAATGAAAACTGACTCAGCCATCGTAATGAAACGCTTCGGCAAAAATATGTTCACGATTAAAAATTCTTCACCGCACACTGAAATCACACGTCCTTCTAATCGACTGTGTCTCTCTCTCTCTTCACAAAAACACCGGAGAAAAATGGAACTTATAGGCGTATAAACATATTTTTGAATATTCGGCCAAGCAATTAATACAAAGCCCGAAAAGTTATTTGCGTGCAGAATATTGCTGCGATTTTACGGAGTCCATTCGCACGTTTTCATTTGTACAAGTGGACTCTCTCTGCAACGAAATTCAAGGGACCATAAAAAACCCCTGTCGTAAAGGGAACTCCGTCGTAAAGAACCCCTATAATATGGGGAGAAAACCCTAAAACCCTACAAAATGGGGATATCGTTCGAGAGAGCCCAACTGTAAAGAAAAACCTCCTACTGTTCGATTACATTCCCGTACAAATTTATTTCGACGGACTACCATGAAAAAGATGCATTTATTTCGCAGGAACAGAAAAATATACGGATTTTTTATTGCTTCGATGATATCAAAAATGATGAGAAAACCGTATAGCTCTTGTACAGTATTTCGAATTACGGTATTCGGAGGCCAACAAAGATGAGGGCAACCGGAACAGCTAGTCTGCATTCTTGTCATACAGCAATGCAGTCAGTAAAAATAATTAAATAAATACCTAATATGAAAAGAAATATCTCAGTCGAACCTCTTTAAGTCGAATTTCAAGGGAGCAGAAAAAACTTTCAACTTAGGCCGTAGGTTTCGAGTTATAGAGCTTTTAAGTGAGGAAAAAAGAATTTTTGTTGTGGGAAACAGAAAAATTGCTGAAAATTGTAAATGGTGATATTCTGGGCCCTAAAGTGCTTCTTGAATGCGTTGAAAGAATGCTGAACGTGAATGCAAGGTTTCATTTGCTCAATTAGTCCATCACTTCCTTTCAAAACATCAATTTACTTTTTTATTGCTTTCCTCTTTCCTGTGTCGAGGAAAAAAATAGCCAAAGAGCCTCCAGAAAATTCTAGTTACGGAGGTTTTCTAAAAGAAAAGCCTTCGAATTAGAGAGGTTTTTGTTTCTGAAGGAATTCAGGTGTGGGGACTTGAACATTATATTTAAAGAGGCATTCGAATTAGGGAGTTTCAAGTTATCGAGGTTCAACAGTACATAATAACAGTACTGTATAGCGAAGATGAACAAGATTTAAAAATAAAATGAAGAAGAACGCAACAACAAAAAAAACAACGAGCTGTTGACACTGACCTGTGCGTCGACTGCGCATGATGAAGGCTCGCTTGACGGGTCCGAACTTGTCGACGAGCCCTCGGAACTCGGACTCGCCGAGCGACAAAGGCAGGTGGGCAACGCAGAGCAGGGCATCCGTCGGACTCAGACTGAGTGCCAGGATCGTCGGGGATTGGTGCTCGCGGCCCAGGTTCGTGTTGACGGTGCGGGGGTGGAACCCGTCGAGGCCCGCGGGGTCCGTGACGAACACCCGCGCCGTCGCGTTGCTCAACCCGCACACTGCTGTTCGGCGCCCGCCGGCATTCGGCGTGATCACAATCGACTTGATTGGGGGGATTTCCGACGTCGGCACAGCAAATGTTCGCACTTCCTACGTATTCCAAAAAAAAAAGAAAAAGAAGAAGAAGCGTTTTAAAAATCGCCATAAATTCATTACTTCATATCTTTAGATATATATTTTAATTTTCGCGTGGAACTTGGAATTTTTCAAGTGCTGGCCGCAATTGAATTTTAGAGGAGATTTCCAGGAAAATGAGATCGCGCTGATTGAATCCCACACGATATTCCACTGGATCCGAAATCTAGGTACTGAACGTAATACATTAATCTCTATTGAAAGTGAATGGATTCGTAATCCCTACGTTTTACTTCCGGATGGGGGAGATAAAATCGAAGCCAGAGTTTTCGACCGAATTCGTTTCCTGTCAATTGGCAGTTCATTCAGAGGTTTCTTCGCATTACGAACAATGAGAGACACATTGTTCTGATCGAATTTCTAGGAATATGGGATTAAAACCAAGATGATATTACACGAAATCCGAAATCTAGTTGATTAATTCATTAATCTCTAGAATGTTGATTGATTCGTAATCCTACACTTTACTCCCGAACGCAGGAGATGAAATCGGAGCCAGAGTTTTCCACTGAAATCCTTTCTTGCCGATGGGCAGTTTATTAAAAAAATGTCTTTGAATTTAAAACAATGGTATTTACATTATTCTAATCTAATTTCTCGGAAAATGAGATCGTGCTGATTGAACCCAAGCTGATATTCCACTGATTCCGGAATCCAGAAACAGTACGGTACGCAATTAATTTCTTGAAGGCTGATCAATTCGCAATTCTGTGTTTTACTTCCGAATGCAGGAGAGGAAATCCCAGAATTTTCCACCGAACTCGTTCCTTGTGAATGGGCACTTCATTCAAAAGTTTCTTTGCATTTCTATAAATGAGAGATACGCGATTCTGATCTAATGCATCAGTATTTAAATGCAGTCTGTGGGATTCGTTTCTATTTGTATTTATTTATTTATTTTTGTCGTTCGTCGCGATTTTAATCAGGTGTAACACACATGCAAGAAATAGAGAGAGAAACGCTGTGATGTAGTTCAGTGACTTCAAACATGGAGGATTGTAAGATTCCCATTGCATCTTGATAGATTATCTTTTAGTCCCATAAGTAACCGTTCGAAACCCACGAATCTAGCTCAGTTTTCCATTATAAGAAGGTAGGCGGAGTAAGTTTTACATTTTTTCGTATTATAAAAGGGCTATATAAACCTCACCCAAAGTACGGGCAGTACTTTTTGATGGGAAAACCGCACAAGTGAAAAAAAATTGATGTTTTTCTCGCGATAATGAGGCCCGTAAAAAGATAAACCCTGTATTTTTTTATAATGCTCCACATTTATATAAATGGACTCTCTCTCTCTCTCTCTCTCAGTCTCTCTCTCTACAACTATCTAGTTTTCACCTATTTTCTCGGTATAATTAAATTTTTGGCCCCCTACGGTTTTCTCGCCATGTTAAATTTGTTCTCCACAACGATTTTTTCTGGTCCCTTGAGTCTCGTAGCAAAGAGAATCCACCTGTGTTTTGCAGCTGAAATTTTGAATCGTTTTTTGACGAAAGCACTTTTTTCGCGTGAAACTGCGGTGCACCCTTTCTGCGAATATTTTGAACATACGTCACATCCGAATTTTTACAGGGCTAATTCTTGCGTAAAAATAATGACGCTGATTGAACCCAAGACGAGATTTAGGTGACTCCGAAAATCCATCTATTTAATTAGTACCTCTAACATTGATTGATTCTGTAAAAATTCTGAATGCACGAGCTGTAATTTGAAAGTTTTCGACCCAACTCGTTCTGTGTCAATACGTAGTTAATTTAAAAGACATTTCGAGTCGTACAGAAAATCAATTCATAAATGTTTTTCAGCAGTCAGTAGCCTTTTCAACCAATCATTTCATTCCTCCCAGACGCCGTAAAATGTGCCTTTGATAAACAGGAGTGAACAGCAAGAAATGTGATCCATTTCACTTGATATTTTTTCACAATGTATTCCATTCTCTTTGCATTTTGTAGAATCTCTTGAGTAGACTTGAATACTGTACTGCAATTTCCTGTGCACTGAGTGCAGCGAAGATCTCGCAGGAAATCATGCAAAACACCACTTTTCAGGTCTAAAGTTCAGAACTTTTCAGATTGATTTGAGCAAAACGATAAGCTCAGAAACGTCTCTCTGTTTATCGTTTTGCTATTTTTTCTTGTAGCTCACAATGCTTGCAAAATAGGATTACACGCGAAAATACAGCACTATCTTATATCAGTTCCTCTTGGAAAAATTCATCTCATGTGCGTCGCAATTAATTCAGTCGGGAAAATGCTTGATAATGACGCGGCTCATTCCTGGAACAAATTGTTAGAACTCTTTCAAAATATTACAGTAATGTCCCAAACGGTTCAAAACATAATCGTTGAAAGAGTACTTACGTACTGTATTCCGATCGTGAAATTGAACAGTACATGAGATCTCCTACAAATGCCTCGTCTTCGACCATTTTCACTCAACGAATATTTTCTTTCGAATTGTAGCGTCTTATTCCTTTTAGATGATAGCTATTCTTCGAGGATGACTAGAAAATACACGTCTCAGGCAACATTTACAAGTTCTAATTATCTAGTATGATTCATCGTTAGATCCATTATTAAAAAAAAATTGGAACGGTGATCTGAAGTGCCAAGTGTTCATTACTTATTGCAAAGAGTGGCGGTTAAACGGGCAGAATTTTAGCTGGTCCCTTTAACGTTCAAAAGTCAGAATCTATATTCAACTTCCGTAAAACTGCACTAACTAGCTTGAATGTTGAGTGGCAATAAGAGGCACGAAGTTCAAGGCGAGGAATCAGGTTTGCTGCACTTGCTTGATGAATTCTTTTCAAGTGGAGAGGTTTTCTTCGTTTTCTTGACGCGTGGGAGAGATCCAATCTCCAGTTCATTATCATTCGCCCAAACGTGACTTAAACGGTCACGCGAAAAAAAGGAAACCCTGCACGAGCTTCCACCCCGAAATTGTTTCAAATGCTGCCATACGAAATTTAGAGGGGAAAAAATTGAACTATCTGGTTGATTAAAAATCAGGGCGCAGCTGCAAGGGGGAGAACACAACCAGGAATTCGGGAATTTTTTTTTTTAACCCCACATCAAGAAGAAATCCCTTTTATGGAAGATGCCATCACATGCGTATGTTTCCCCTTTCATCGATCTCTGCCTCGGTTCTCCACTCGTCTTCTTGTCAGGGAGCAGCTGCAATTTCCAACGTAATCTTCCTTTATGCCTTTTCAGTCACATTGTTTGAAAACTTTCAGCTGTGACTTTTTTTTCTCTCTTGGAAAAAGGTTATCACTACGAAACAGCATGCATTTTTTGCTGTGACAAGGGCTTTTCAGGCTACTGTAATTTCGAGGTACGATACTTGCAGAATATTGAGATCAAAATAAGGAGAGTTTTCAACATCCGAAGAAATCGCAGACCCGCACGTTATGTCGAAAGGCTGGTTAAAGATGATTTGTTAGACTTGGAAAGGTTAACTCACAAGTTACGTCAGTCTTTTGCTCCTATTCTCTGAGTCTTCACTGAATGAATGCACTTTTTAACCAGCAGTGTTTTATTATTTCGTGGCTAATGTTCCAATCGGTTAAAATGGAGATGAGGCAGATAAAAATGTATACCCCGTTTATTGCTGTAAGCAAATTTTTTCATGTTTTTTGCAGGCAGTATAATTCGATGAGTCTAAGTTGAATGGTTTTTCAAGCACAGTTATGGCGTTGGAAAATTTCTTGGCGAGAATGTCTCAGAGCAGAAAATATTTTTCCTATGAGAAGAAAGTGTTACGATCGCAGAAAATCGTGTAGCAATGTTAATGCCGCCTTAAATTGCAACTTGAGAAGATTGCAATCGAAGGACACCCTTAGAAAATAAGTAGTCTTGATAAGTAGTTCACCAGTATTTGAAGGATTTGATAAAAAAACACAATCTCCCGAAGAAATTTATTTGAAAGGACAGGCAAAATTGTCAAAACCCATCCCTCAAGCGATTACAAAATTGTTGCCAATATATTTTCAAAAACATTCGACTGAATTTGATTCATACCCTCGGAAAGAACTCCGAAAAACAAGCTGAACACAGTATCTTTTCACCAAGAGCCTCGTTGAGAATTTTGACACTAATCTCAATGTTTACATCCTTCTGAAAAAGCTGGAAAATTTTTAGAAAGCAGCCCAACCCAGCAAAAATGTTATCCAACATTACACCACGAAAGGCGAATTTTCCCAACAATTTATGCTCGTCAGGCCTGTTTTCAGAAACAGGCCCTCACAGCGATTCCTTCCGAAGTCTTGTGTACATTTGTTCCAGAAGGTCAAGGAAAATATGGGGCACGATAGTCTGAGTGTTTTTACAGGATAAAATCGGGGCTGGAACATTACACCGTATCCCCGGCAAACGTAAAATCTTTTGAGGAAGCCAAGAAAGGAAAAAATATAATCAAGTTCGGGTCCCCCAGGGGATTTCCATGTGTGACGGAGTGAATGATTGCAAAGAGAGACAGGCTGGAAAAAAAAGTGTTCTATGCGTGTGTGTGTGTGTGTGTGTGCGTGAGCTGGCAGTTTGGGTTCAAGGACCAGAAAAGCCTGCTGAGAGCCTGTTGCTTTGCCTGGTTGGCTCCTCGACCAAGGACGTTCAGGCAACGACCTCTTCAGTGAGAATCCTGGGAAAGACCCGTCGTCACGATTATTATTTTTTTTTTCCTCGGGCTACACTTGGAGAAGCCTCTGAATTCATCATCAAACATTTACCCGGCTTTTAGTGCGACAGAAACCCTATACGAAACGATGCACCATAAGCGAAGCCCGGGAAATATTCGACAGTTCGGCGAGCGCAAATGCGAGACAATGAAAATAAACACTTGTAGAGGTGAAATGGAAGCTCGACAGAATCGTTTTCGCACAGCAGCGGGATTGGCAGAAGGTTTCGACAGAATCTATGGAGGTTTGCAGGGCTGTGTTCGAAGGGTGAGCATGGAATCCCTGTGAGTTGAAATATTCGAGGTCAATTCAAAACAAATGTTGGAAGAGTACAACATTTGCATTGTCCTAAGCAGGGGAATAGTTTCTCATGCAATTTTCATCCGATATCCACAAAACAGATATTCAGGTGACGAATTGGAGAAACATTGCAGAGTAAGAGTCTATTTCATGATCGGCGAAAAAAAAATCTGATCACATGTCATTTTAGCTATAAAAAAAAATTACCAGGATAACGCAGACACTTTAAGAAATGCCCCCAGGCTTCAAATGCGCCGATTTTTAAATTCATTTCAGAAAAGAAACTGATGCGTGACATTCCCTCGTCATTTTCAAATTAAACATAATTTTAAAGCGAAAAATAGTTCAATTACCAACAGATTGTCTCGAAGGCAGTTCCATAACATTCTTGTTCAAGAATTTTTTGGCGAATTATGTTTTACGAATGATCACAATTAAAAAGTTTAGAACCATCTCAAAAATCTACGCAAAAAAGTTATGGAAAAAATTATAATTTAGAAACCCCCTTTACATCGTCCTTGTGATCAATGGATAGATTCTTCGGTCAACAAGATGAACATCCGTGAAATGATACGTTTTTGTCGGTTTATTTTTTTATTTTAATATACTGAAAACTGAATCTTTTCTCAGTTCAGCCTTTTCTTGAAGTTGCCGCATTGTTTTTTTTTAATAAGCGCTTCGAAGAAAGTAAATGCAATCGTCTATCAAAAAGAAGATAGTTTGGTAGCTTGATAAATTGTTCTTCACTACTCAATGATGACGAATCACTGCGTTTAATACACTCTAACCTTTCTCGAATTTCAAAGGAACAGCAAAAAACATTTGACTCAGGGAGGTTTTGGGCGACAGAGTTCTGAGTTACAGAACCAAACATTTTTTGTCGTGGAAAACATAGAGGCATTGCAGGGAATTGTGAATGGTGATATTCTCAGCCTTGAATTGCTTATTGAATGAGTTGACAGGATGCTGAACTCGGAGGCAGGGATTCATTTGCCCAATTTAATCTTTCAATTCATTTCAAAACGCGTAAAATTCAATTTTTCACTTTTCTCTTTCCTGTGTCAAGAAAAAAACAGCCAGAAGGCCTTAAAAAATTCGACTTACCGAGCTTCAAGAGGAGAAGCCTTCGAGTTAGGGAGGTTTTTTAATGCATTGTTTCCAAGGTAATTCAGACCAGGTCTTGTTGGAAAAAAAATCGACTTATGGAGGTACGACTGTCCTGTATCACCCAATAAACTTTACAGCAGAGTAACCCGCACGCGGTTATTCACCCAGTGCTATTCGTCGTAAAATTTCGTCTCAGCAGTCGTAATTCAAGATTTATTTTTTTTCGGCGGGTTGACACGTAGCCTGCTAAATTTAAATTCAGCGCACGAGTGCACGCTGAGCATCAGTCAAAAACTAAGCGCCGTTTGAAAGTCTGGCTGTTCTCGGAACCAGAGCCTGGAAATGACGACTGCAGGAGATCCCAGAAGAACGGCAAACCAGGATGAAAACGGGTCTCGTTCAACGAAGGATGACACTAATGCGCTCGCGAAAATTGGCACACACACGTCACCGACTGCGTGTTCCATTAGCAGCGGATAATAAACAGCACCGCGGGTGGTAGAAAACCGTGCTTTTTTTTCCCCCTTATTTCCCGGCTCGCTTTCAGCAAAATCACGCAACTCCTGGCTGCTGCCACGTTCCGCGCAGATTACTGGCAATCATCTTCGCAAATGCTCGCTGCATTTCCTCGCGGAAAAATGAGAACAGGATTCATCTCGTATTTCTGCAGCCCTTTTTCTTCTTCTGCTCAAAAACAAATAAAAAGCTAATCAACGAGCATTCTCCTGTGAGCGGTGCTGTTTATTATAGGTGTGCTGAAGAGACTATTCCAGCAAATGATCAGTATAAACGGAGGGTTGCCTTCATCCGACCAAAGCCAAGCATTTGGCAAATCAAGAAATCTTCCACGTGGAACAAAAATCACCGACACTTTCTTCTTCCACTTCTGCACATGAAATGCTGACATAAAACAAAAAATAACGAAGCATTTCTCAAGAAAACTGAATCCAAGCACGGAAAACGACAGAGGGCAAAATTCCTTTATTAGGCTCTTAGATATTAGCACATTCCAGGAAGATGGGACATCATTTGTAACTCACCACCAGTTTAAAATGAAAACATCAACGAAATAGTAACAATCATTCCATGAATGATCATGAGAAATCAACAGAGGAATGCTGCGAATCGATTCTCAAGTAACTTCACCGAAGAAGTTTTTGAGTGAAAATTCACGAAGAACGCACAACACATGAACTGACTATTTTTAATTCAAGCGAAAACTTCAAGATGCATTTTACAGTGGGCATATATGATTTCTCGCATCTTCGTTTTAATCTTAGAGTTAAATTAATGTAAAGAAGAGTGGCAGCTCTTGGGCCTCAAGAATATCCTTCAATTTCCGCGATGAAATCAAGATTTCTGTCGCTACTTTTTAAGGCTGCGTTAGATTCTGTGGTTAAAATCAAAGAAAATGTAAGTTCAACAGTCTGAACTACTACTGCAAGTCATTCGCATTTTTTATTTCGTATGTTTTAAGGCTATGCTCCGTCATTGTTATCTGCTTATTCAGACATCAATGGAAATGTCCAGAAAAATTCCACGAAAATGACAGGAAATGGATGAATTGTCTTCATTCAAAGTGAATTCGCATAAAATAAAATGCAAAAATTCATAACTCATGAACATAATGGTGCATTTTGCTTCGTATACATTTCTGATTCATCAGAAAACGAAAGTTAATCACTGTAGCACGAAAAAACCCTCTGAATAGTTCTCGAAACCATTTATTGTAAGGTTGCAGGTCATCACACAAGTTTGGCAACCTCAACCACACACAAAACTGTTGCTTGAACGAAAAACGTTCGACATTTCTGAACGATATTCACAGCTTGTTTTTTTTTTTTTTTTTGCTGTTCGTTTGAGTTTCAACTTACAATGCGCATTCACGACGTCGCTGTTTTTTATTCAACATCTGATTAAAGGAAGGGACGTATAAGAAGAAAGTGAATTTTCCACATAAGGCTAGCTTTCATTTCAGATACGAAGACAATAAATCATTGGCGAACGTTTTATGCAAACGCAGCTAGTTTGAGAGTACTGTACTCTATATAGTCTATATCGTCGCGTCCTTTGTCAGGTCACGAGAAAAAAACCAATTAAAACATGCCTACTAATCAAAAAATGCGCCACCATTTTTGTTGGCGGTGACAAGTTGTTTTTACGCGTTTAAAAACACCATTCCATGGAGCTTCCGTCGGGCTTCTCGACACGGGTTTTGACAAATGCTGCTACAGTATATGGTGAGGCGTGATTGATGGATGGACTCACGCGTTCCACTTATCTGATTCTCAGGAAAATAGATTGAGGACGATCAACAAAATTCTGGAGGAAAAAAATCGGGTTTTGACAAATGCTGCTACAGTATATGGTGAGGCGTGATTGATGGATGGACTCACGCGTTCCACTTATCTGATTCTCAGGAAAATAGATTGAGGACGATCAACAAAATTCTGGAGGAAAAAAAAAGTTTTCTCCAAGTACGCGATGTTCTGTCACCGTTTTTCTCTCGTCTCGTCTGACAGCCGGTCAAATTTTTTCCTTGAAATCCCGACGAGAGAAAAAGCTGTTCAAAGTGAAATGCGTGAAATACTCCGGTTCTTCTTTCTATGACCCAAAAAAAAAAAAAGGCTTACGAAGTCGGCCTGATGGAAATTGTCGCTGAACGGAAATGGATTCCAGCTTGTCAGCTGGTCAATGTCTTCAACATTTAGTTTCTCTGATTTTTAAAATGCTGAAAAAAACGTCATCGATCAGAGAGTAAGAACAATTGGCGCACAAGGCGGGGTTAAATAATTTCTGCACATTTTATCAGGCTACAGTATTTTTAATTTTGCGGCAGTATTCGAACTACACTGCTCACGTTTAGCTCGTTTAATTTGCTCTTATCCATATATATATATAAATTCATCGCTTCATCGACAAAGAATTTACGAATTCATCGTCTAATTTTTTTCTAGTCTACATGATAGGAGACACAAAAGCAGGGGGGGGGGGGGGATATTGAGAAAACTTGTTTATTCATCACACCTGAATGTCAATTGTTGGAGAAAAAGTGGTCAGAATTCGCAATTCCCGAAATGAAATCATGAAATTTTTGAAGAAAACGTTCGGCATCATGGAAAAAATTGATATAACGAATTACGACAAAAAAGAAAACATGTTTAAATATTCATGAAGATCACAAACTGCATCCAAGAAGAGTCGCAGTGTCGACCAGAACAACAAGTTTAACAATGACGGTGAAAAAATTGTGTTTTCGCACTCGTCCATTGTCATTGTTTTTCCAGCACGAAGCTCAAAAGCTGGGTGAAAAACAAGCAATTCTGAAGAAAAACGTTCCGGAATGCGTGCTTTTATTTTTGATTAAAAAACGGATTTCTCACAGAATTTTTTGCGACTTCTTCCATGCCGTTAAAAGTTTTATCCTCCTCAAGTTCGAGCTTCGTCAAAGTAATTCACACTATTTTCCAAAAGGTGAGATTTTTTTTTGCGACTTAAGTAGACGGAAATAAGGCGTAACCGGGTATAGTTTTTACATTTTTCAATAAGGGTCGAAAAGTGGCTATAAGTTTGGAAGTGAGTAAGTGGAGAGACGTTGGCGAGAGTTATACTGGTGGAAGAGAAGCAGAGGAATCAAGAAATACAACCATATCTACATTCGAGAACGTTTGAAGAGTTGCAAGGAAAACATTTTTACATTACCACAAGATCTGTCGGGATCCTTGACAAAATAATACTAGTCGAAAAATGTTTCCACGTATTTTTTTTCAAATGTTTTGATGATCTCAGGAACCGGTCATTCAACCACAAAGGCGTGATCAAACTCGCACGAGTCGAGATGAAAATCTGAGTCTCGGAAGTGCGTATCACGCAGACAATGAAACATCAAATACAGATCATTGCGGTACTAGTCACATCCTGATTATTTTTCTCTTTCGCATTTTTAATTTAATCGCAAGACGTCGAAAACAGAGTGACCGGTCGTCGGTCGTTGCACTGCGACGATCATGCAACACAAAAAACGAAGGTCATTCGCCCCACTACTCGACGCCCAAGCAAGGAATATCCTCCGGTTGTTTTTTTTCTTTATTCCTTTGGTTATATCGCAAGAAGAAGAGTAATGCTCGATTCCGTAGTCCTCATCGTAAGTGGGCTTCAAAGTGTTCTCCAAATTTGGAAACTGGTCCCTGACCGCCCAGTTATAAACGACTGATATGGTAAACGCCTTTATGCAACTCGTTCCTTGACCCCTGTCGAGAACCGTTCATCGACAGACGATCACATGATGTGAGACAAAATTGAAATAAAAAAACCAAAAGTTTTCGTCAAGACCGGTTCGCATTTGCGAAAATTTTGACGTGAAATCGAAAAAAATACGTTCGGAAAATTCTGTATTTTTTTTATCTCGCGAAAACTTTCTAATCTGTTTGAAATGTTGCGCCAAAGTCAGCAGAACTAATCATGCCAAAGGCTTTTCAAAGAATCTCAATCGAATTTCGCTTTTTTCTGTGTGCAGGAATTCGAAAAACCAATTTTCTTTATAATCTTGTTCGGAACTGTTTCTTCGTACCGTGAAAGATTCAATCCGGCATCCAGTTGTTTAGGAAGTGCTGCAATTAAATGTTTGTTTCCCTGGAGATTTTCTTCGATTTCAATTTAAATTTCCAGCTGTCGATAATTTAATCGTCTCGCTTTTCAGTTCTTACAATAATGAAATTACGACAAACGGTTCAATGCTCAAAGGAGAAAGGCGGTTTACCTCGTAATTTTTTGTGCATGCAAAAACCGTTTTGAATATCACGAGAATTGAGAATAAAAGCTTATTTTTGTAACTTTCAATTCCATCTACAGGCTGCACCGCATTAATCACTTCCTGGCCAGTTTATTTAAAGCTCTGGTTTTCTTTTTTCGGTTGATTTTCCCCATCTTCTTCGCCAAAATGAAAATAAGAAAGAGTGGCGAGACGTTGGAACAGAACTGACGCTGACCAAGCCAGCTACTGTCGAAACTCTCCGAGTTCAATTTCAAGGGACCAACAAAAAAATTCGAGTCAGTAAAGCAAGTATTTTTGTTGTTGGAAACGTAGAAGCATTGCAGGAAATTGTAAATGGTGATATTCTGGGTCTTAAATTGCTTTTTAAATGAGTTTACAGGATGCTGAAATTGGAGGCAAGGGTTCATTTGCCCAATTTGACTTTCACTTCCTCTTCATGCATCAAGTTAATGTTTTGATCGCTCTTCTCTTTCCTGAGTGAAAAAAATAGCCAAAAAGCCTCAGAAAAGTCTAGTTACTGCGATTTGAGAGAAACAGCCTTTGAGTTGGAGCGGATTTTGTAATGTGTGGTTTCTAAGGGACTTTAAATGCGGACTTGAAAAAATAATTCGACTCAGGGAGCTTCGAGTTATCGAGGCTCAACTGTAGTAACTTCAAGCTCGCGAATAGTAGCAATACTGTATTATGATACAAATGCATGGGATGGGATGAAACGCCCACATCAGGAGTTGATCCTTTTCGAAACTAAAGTCAACCTTATCCTGTTACACATTCTACCTTAGAAAAAAAAGGGGGGGGGGTTCCACTTAATATGGCTGCTCGACGAGCCCACGCGGCAATTATTCGATCCCGCTTTCGGAGATTGAGTTTGTCCATCGGCTGCTGGAGACATGCGAAGGAAGATGATGGATTGTGACAATCATGCTCCACTTGAGCACGAGACGAATGAGACGGGATCGATGGGCGGACGGACTTAGCGTGTGGAAGGTGAGCAAGTGTGTGTGTGTGTGTGTGTGTGCCCAAATAGGCGCCCGCCGGGACGCCTATTTGGGTTGCGATCCACGCGGACACTGCAGCTCCGTGACCCTGTCGCTTACTAAGAATTTCCCTCAGTGGCGAGACCAAATAGCGAGATTGACACGAAATCGAACGTAACGAAGAGCGAGCGAAGGTTTATGCAGAAACTTTTAGCATATAAATGTTTCTACGTAAAGAAATAGAGCATTCCATACATTAATAAACTCACTGGTCGCCAGGATATCAACGAAGCAGAAACTTTTTGAAGACAGAAAAAAGCTACAATTTTGAAGAAAATTCTTCAGCCATTTTCATCCGTGCAACAAGTTCATCACTTTCCGCGGTACGAGTATCTTCTCCGAAAATTATTATGTAAAAAAAATGAGGTTCCCGTCAAGGAAAATTGCATTCTTTACCGACTTTTAGAGATAAATTACACAATTTTCTCCTATTACAGCGCGTGTTGCAGGAATAAACACGTTTTCACGACTAAACTTTGTTTCATGCATTTTGAGAAAGAAAACTATCCTCGTAGCGGTCAGAGGTAAAATTTACTGGACGCCCTGAGACTATAGCGAAACGGATATGAAATCGAACGTAAGGAATAGCGAGCAGGGATAAGGCGCTTTTACGCCTTCACGAGGCTCCAAACCTGGCCTTCGACTTCAAGCTTTCGTTAGCCTACCTTCAGATGAGAAGTTGGGCTCGCACACTAGGTTGTAGGTTCTGCTCACGTGTTGTCTTCTCTGAGTCGCAAAAACAGCAAGTTCAAAAAAATACTCATACTAATGGATAATATTAATAAATAATAATGCAGTACATAATCATAAATAATGATAAATATAAAAGTGCAATGAAATTAAAAAAATTCGATCAAATTTTGAAACCCTTTAGTGTATAAGGTATTTTTTGTGCAATTTTTGCTTGGGAGTCTTCCTTTTTTAATGCCTCTGAACAGGAAAGCAAGTACAAAAAAGCGAGTACTGTACAATAATCAGCAAAAAATACTGTCAAATTGTGCACCTCCTTGCCGAACATCCTCACTTGCTATTTTGAATTTTTGTTCCTTCCGTGCATTTGATGTTTTGGGATAACCCAATGTTTTGCGTGTTTTTTGTCTTTATTTTATGTTTTGAACGCTTGCTTTTCTGTGCAATCTTCATTCTCTGATTTCTGGCTCACAGTGTACTGTCAATTTACGTAATTATCCATGGCTGGGATTTTAAATCAATGATGAGCGCACTGCTGGAGGTACATGAGGTCAATGCTGGGAAGTTCGCGAAATTTACCAGGGAAAAAGGTAAAAATAATTGCATCTCACCCCCTATTCTCATGACAGGTCAAAATCAAAAGAGGGAAATGATCCTATGAATTTTTCTTGAGGAATTTTCAAAATGTTGCTACTTGTCATAGTTGAATCAGCCGTCATAAAATTTTGAAATGTACATAACACTTCAAAGGAAATGTAAGACAAATCCAGATAAAATTGAATTGAATTCCCCCCTCTATCTGAGCAAACATTTTGAACTTCAACTTTCATAATTTTCTGAGATTTCAACAACAAAACACCACGGAAAACTGTGTTGCGCGTCTGATGCGAGAAACATGTTTTTGCAAAAATGTCAGTGGAAATTATGAGGTGCAGGTGAGTGATAATTGAGTGAATGCCTTTTTTCGCTGAAAGCCGTGATTCCAGTGAAGAATTTGCACGGGTGGTGCTGATTATTTTGCTGAAATCGTGTTGAAACAAATGTGAAACGTAAGTATTCTCCCACCTTGAGGGCAATATATCAAGAAAGAAAGAGAGTAAATATACAGTCCTTTCATTAAAAAATTTCCGCGAAAATGCGGAAGTGCTCCGAGGTTTGGACCGGAAGCTGAAGTTCGAAAGCAATCGGATGGAAGTCTACTCTTCAACCCGAGCGTGTGATCCAACATCCAAGACGAGTGCACAACAGAAGAGTGAGTCGCAAAAACAGCAAGTTCAAAAAAATACTCATACTAATGGATAATATTAATAAATAATAATACATTACATAATCACAAATAATGATAAATATAAAAGTGCAATGAAATTAAAAAATTCGATCAAATTTTGAAACCCTTTAGTGTATAGGGTTTTTTGTGTGCAATTTTTCTTTTGGAGTCTTCCTTTTTTAATGCCTCTGAACAGGAAAGCAAGTACAAAAAAAGCGAGTACTGTACAATAATCAGCAAAAAATACTGTCAAATTGTGCACCTTCTTGCCGAAAATCCACACCTGCTATCTTGAAAATTTGTTCCTTACGTGCATTTGATGTTTTGGGATGACCCAATGTTTTGCGCGCTTTTTGTCTTTGTTTGCTGTTTTGAACGCTTGCTTTTCTGTGCAATCTTCATTCTCTGATTTCTGGTTCACAGTGTTCTGTCAATAAATGTAATTATCCATGGCTGGAATTTTAAAACAATGATGAGCACTGCTGGAGGTACATGAGGTGAATCCTGGGAGGTCCGCGAAATTTCCCATGGAAAAGGGTAAAAATAATTGCATCTCACCCCCTATTTTCATGACAGGTCAAAATCAAAAGAGGGAAATGATCATATGAGTTTTTCTTGAGGAATTTTCAAAATGTTGTTACTTGTCATACTTGAATCAGCAGTCATAAAATTTTGAAATGTACATAACACTTCAATGGAAATGTAAGACAAAGCCAGATGAAATTGAATTGAAATCCCCCTCTATCTGAGCAAAACATTTTGAACTTCAACTTTCATAATTTTCTGAGATTTCAACAACAAAACACCAAGGAAAACTGTGTTGCGCGTCTGATGCGAGAAACATGTTTTTGCAAAAATGTCAGTGGAAATTATGAGGTGCGGGTGAGTGGTAATTGAGTGAATGCCTTTTGTCGCTGAAAGCCGTGGCTCCAGTGAAGAATTTCCACGGGTGGTGCTGATTATTTTGCTGAAATCGTGTTGAAACAAATGTGAAACGTAAGTATTCTCCCACCTTGAGGGCAATATATCAAGAAAGAAAGAGAGTAAATATACAGTCCTTTCATTAAAAAAATTACTGCATACATTTTTTTTACACAAAGAAATATTGAAGTGTTTTACACTAAATTCACTGGTCGTCCGGATATCAGCGAAACAGAAACTTTGTGAATACAGAAAATAGCTACAATTTTGAAGAAAATTTCTCAGTCATTTACTCACTGGTTTCATCCGAGAACACGGTCATCATTTTTCGTTGTATCGCCTCCTAAAATTAATCTGTGAAAAAGCAAGTTCCCGTCATGGAAAATTGCATTTTTGACCAACTTTTAAAAACAAATTACACCATTTTCTCCCACTACCGCGCGCGTTGCAGGAATAAACACGTGCTCATTAATACATTTTATTTTACTTACTTTCGGGTATAAAACTATCGTCGTAACGGTCAGGAGTAAAATTTACTCGACTTCCTGAACAAGCCATCATGAACCATGACGTGATGGTGAGAACGCACGCTTTCATAATCGCCTTGATGGACACGCAAATATAAATTGCTTCAAACGAGCCAACTTATCATGGGAGAGGAAGAAATCTTGCCTCCCACACTTGGCAACCGTACATTATATACTTCTCACCAGGCGAAACTCGGCCAATGTTCCCTTGGAACACTGTTTCATGTGTCCATCAGGATAATCTGGAAAGACGCGGAAAGTCTGAGTAGAATCTGCGCAACGGCTGCAAATCCAGAAAAGGATATTTTTTATTCATTCGAGAAAAGACGGAAAGATCAACGCTTGAATAATTCAGAACTGACGTCTACAATATGTCGACGGAAAACCGAAAACAAGTTAGTTAGTCATCGGACACGTCAAATATTGACCAGTTAAACACAGACAGAAAATCGATGGACAGTATTCGCATTGACATAAGCAAGCGGATTGTCCAATGCAATTT